>JAVQKC010135690.1:0-18755 GCA_036025475.1 Philypnodon macrostomus
GTTCTCCTTGTGTCTGCGTAGGTTTCCTCCGGGCGCTCTGGTTTCTCCTACCTCTAATGCACATGTACAATAGGTTCCCCATTGGGGCTAGGACTCCCCTGAAAATGAGATTCTGAATCTCAGTGGGACTTTCCTGGTTAAATAAAGGTCTACTACTCTATGGTCATTTTGAAGAAGTCTTTTTGATACGTAATGAAATTCAAATTGGTTTAGGTGCCTACCTCCCACCATCCAGAAACATTGTTAGGCATGTGTCAGGAGAAGAGTGAATGGTTGTCTGTCAGTCCTATGTTTTAGATTCTACACTTATTAAGGCCCATAGTTGCTGGTATAGGCCACAGCCCCATTAATGGAAGAATTATAAATGTACAGTAAATCCAGTTGAGTTGAGTTTGTTGTTTCTCTGTTGCTGTGTAGTCTTAAAAAAAACAATACTCCTGCTTTGTTACACGGTGCAACTAGTGTTTCTATTAGTCATATTTAGAACCATAAGAGGAACAGTTGACAAATGCCCCAGAAGTGTTACACCCCACCCATACTGCCTCCTTGAAGCTGCAGCTCAAACGCCTGTAGAGGGCATTGACTCGAGGAGCTATCACTTATCGCACACTGACTTAAATTGTTTAGTTGACAGAATTTCGAGTCAGCACAGCGGGCTAAATATAACCGGGCGAGTTAAATAAGGGCATGCAGGCCTAGCAGCAGAGGCGCAGGAAAGCCCAGTGTGTAAGCGGATCCAAGCGACACTAAATAGACATGAATGCATTGTCTAAATGTAAAAATACATCGGTGACTATAAAGGAAAGTATGCCTCTGTGACACTCAATCGTCAGGAATTTTCCACATGCGCCCGCGTAAAGTTCAGCGTAAATGTTATGCTTATGTGATTGGCTGGTGTGCGCAGATAGTTATTTTAACATAGGCTACTTAAGTCAGGTGGGAGACTGAGACATCAGATAAGACAGTCAAACAGAAGTGCACATGACTGATTTTGGCATTTGTACTGTGCTGTGTTGCGGTTATGAATGAAGCTTGTTTACCCTTTCGTCGAGCACGTGACTCAGACTCCCACGCTCATTGGCAGGGAACGTTACCATGGTAGCAGTCGAGCATGGGACACCGAGCTCGGGGTGGTCAGACAGGTCCCTTGAATGAAATGGAGAGCCTCTAGGGACAATGAGGTTTTTGGCGCTTGTTTTTTTGGCTTGGACTTCAAAGCATAATGCATCCAAAAAAGACAAAAGGCCGCTCAAATACTAACACCACACCGAATACAATAGTAGCCAAATCTTGCGTTGTTAAACTACAGAGGAAAGAGCCCCCTTCAGTCAGTGGATGTATTATGGTCTACTGCTGCCCTCTGCTGGTTTGAACAGTAACCACACTCAAACAGTAATACAGTATTTACACATGACGTAATGTAGGCCTATTTAAAACATATGGACATATTTTCTTGTTTTTTATTTTGTTTCAGTGTCTTCTGTGAGTTTCTGGACAGTTTTCTGCATGCAGGGAATGACGACTCATTTTAAGCCGAACAAAGCTCTAAAGGTAAGTCTTCAATAAAAACTAAGTCTTATCACTTATGGCTTTCTCAATGTTTTTGTTTTATGCTGTCATCATCATTGGTCATCTGACTCTCTTAGGCCAGATGCAGCAAAAAGTTCTGTTCAGGATATCAAAGGCATGTCATGACATAAAAACTATACCAAATGAACATTGGAACTATATTCAGTTTTATTTGTATAGCCCTATATCCATCCTATTAAGCTAGGTGATATCTATATCTATCTAAACAACTATTGTTTTCCCAAGATTATATATATATTTTTTTCATTGCACCTTCATATATACATTATCTTGGGATTTTGGGAAAACAGTTGTTTTCAACATCAGTCATGTGGGAAAAATAGTCTCACCCAGGGGTGCCCAAACCTTTTTCCTCAGGAGGCCATAATATAAATGTATTACTGGTCCACAGGCCAAATGCCAAAAATATTTGGCATTTAAGATCCATGCTTCTATAATTGAAGCTTATTACATAAGTTTCCTTATGAAGATTTTAACAATAATGTGTTATCTCGGGTTCTGGGGGGGTCAACATCCTCTTGTGAACTAAGATTGTTTTGGACCCTTATCCAGTCATTTTTTTTCTTCATATTTGACCAATCCGGTCAAATCTGATAATTTAATGTCGCCAACCATTGGGCCAACTCTGCGCTGAACGGGGAATCTGGACATTCAGCCTATGTCATAAATACTTGAGCTTAGTATCCATTAATTCTGGAATGTCCTGGCGGGCCAAATCAAAGGGCATGGTGGGCCAACTTTGGCCCCCGGGCCCCACTTTGAGCACCCCTGGTCGATCCGCTTCAAGTGCAGAATTGTCTGACTACTGTCAGGTTAAAAATATTATTCTGTCAAGTCTTGCTAGACCAGACAGATGATATCCCAATAGCCCTACTGTTTCTGGACTTTAATGTCTTCCATTTGCTCCAGCAGGTCAAAAAGGAGGTGGGTGAGAATGCCCCGGCCCTCAGCGATGACGAGCTGGTGGCCATGTCGGTGCGAGAGCTTAACCAGCACCTCCGCGGGCTGACCAAGGAGGATGTGGTGAAGCTAAAGCAGCGCAGGCGCACCCTCAAAAACAGGGGCTACGCTGCCAGCTGTCGTATCAAACGTGTCACCCAGAAAGAGGAGCTGGAGAGGCAGAAAATCGAGCTACAAATGGAGGTAGACAAGCTAGCCCGTGAGAACGCTAGCATGAGGCTGGAGCTGGATGCCCTGAGAGCCAAGTACGAGGCGCTGCAGTGTTTTGCCCGAACTGTGACCCGTGCTGGACCCCTGTCGGCGGGGAAAGTTGCCACCACCAGCGTCATCACCATCGTCAAGTCGGCCAATCACAACAACACCCCCAGCCCAGCGCCCTTCTCCGCCCCGTCCTAGTGCTACCCGGGCTGGGCTACCGTTCTCCGCCTGGTCCTTAGTTGTTCAGCCTGGGACCCACTGGCCCTAGAACTGAGGGGCAGCTCAGCAGTGAGACTGAGGGCACAGTGGGTCCAAGTCCTTCGTGAGGTTATGCTGCATTCACAAGTCCGTCTGTAACATTTGTATTTGTCTCACACGTTGTCTGTGCACTGTGCGACCCCTGACCCCTAGCACCCCCACTCCTCACCCAGCACCGGCAACGCATTAGCCCAAGTAGCTTATTAGTTATTTTTCATGTACTAAAGCCAATAGTGTAATGTACAAAAGTTTTTGAGCCAATATTATTGTGTTATTATTGGCTTCAGTAAATATTTTTTATGCTTAGCCAGTGACCTATTAAATTGGCTTTTAAGTTTGTACGTTTGTTTACAATATTGGCTTTGCTACATTTAAAATAGTAATACTTTCGTGACCTCGCCTTATGACTGAAATAACAGATTTGTACTCAGGTGTGAAAACAAGCCTTACAGGCCTAGCACAAGCCTCTTTTATGGAGTCAGTCAATCCTCTGTCAAAACAGTAAGGTGAGTAGAGAAAGCACACACTATGTAAGTTTCTTGTCTAAAAGGTCTCTATAGATGTTGCCTTACACCAGTTGTTGTTTTATGGGAGATGTAGTCTGACTTTGAGGTCAGCTGGACACTTCTTCACAGTCATTTTACAAATGGGTTTCAACCCGCTGCCTTTAAAACTCTGCCAAACACACAACCAGATGTTTTCACTGATTACTCTTTCTGAAAAGTGTTCAGAAAAGTTGTAAAACTGGCTGCTAAGTGTGTGGTTGGAGTAAACCCCAGCCTACAGATTGCCCTCTATGGGGAAGTTGGATAGCACTGCACTTTGCTGTTGAAAAATTACTGAGTAGTGTTTAGCCATAAGGCCCAGGGATAGACCAGTGTTTGTGATGGTTAAAGATAAAGTCGTAATGAATCGTACAAAGAGAGAAGTGTGCCTTTTCTCTCTTCCTGGCATGTGCACAGTACAGAATGAAAGGTTGTTTAAAGTCACTGGTTTCCTGTGACATTTATAAAAGGAGTAGCACTAATGCAAGTTGAATATGCTGTCATTACAGCTCATCTGTGGAAGGCTTTGGTAGAACTTTAGCTGAAAATGGTTTCTGAAGAAAAAGGGACCATTAGCTTTGGTGATAAGACACTTTGAACAAAGTGACACCTGGCTCTATTGTGTCTGACGCATTAGGGCAGCAGATTTTGGGCCAAAACTTAAGAGAACTAAAGTTTAGGCAAAAAAGCACTTACAGCTGTTATAACACAGTATACTAATAATATAAGTGACCGTATATGAGGTCACAGTAATAAGGGCTTTTCTGTTAGTGGTTCTGTGAAGTCACACGTTGATGTGTGAGCACAGGTCAAACGTGAGGTGACTGAAGAAGGCTTGTTCTGAACATTGAAAATACCATAGCTCTATCACACCTGTTTCTTTAATGCCACTCTCTGATGTAATCCATATTGGATGTTCAGTGATAGTGAGAGGCTCAAACAGGTGAAAGTACTTCCTGTATATTACAGACATGATCCCAGGGTCTTTTTACATTTATACTAAAGTCAAAGAGCTCTCACTGCCGCGGTGTCACTATACATCGAGAAGTCCGTCCAAATAACATTCCTCGTGTCAGGTCAGACACAGTGCTGCTGCCGGTGCTGGTTCCTCTTAAACTGTAGCTCTACATTTATGCTTTTGACACGCTCTTCTACAGAGAGCTCCTGACTATATAAACACATGCACTCAATACTTCACTCCACTGTGTCCTGAGATTTTTAAAGATAACGCTGAAATGCTTTCTTTTCTATTTGGGATCTATCCCTGATCTGGAGTGAAGTCAACAGAGATCGTTTAAGTCAGGATCCTCTCTCGTTGAAGAGGACATGACTGTTGTCCCCTGTTCATAGCTGCATATAGAACAGTTCGGGGAAGTTCTGCTGTACAACCTCCTGAGATTGTGAAGCAGGGGCATTGCTGTGTTCTTACTCTCATTTTGTATTTTCACCTGGTTTCAATGTTTATACATGTGTTCTCCCTTATATCTAGTTTTATATGCATACACAATATACATTACATATATAGTTCAATATTTATGTCTTGTACTATCCTGGGGGTGGTGTGAATATGTAATCAAATCCAATTATGTCAATGCTGGTCTTTTTCTGAAAAAGATGTGTTCACAAACCATCTACAAACTAGCTAGTACTAACAAGTAAATACACATGGATACTTTCAAGGAAATATTCAATAAAATAACGTAAAAATGCAAACCAATGCAACTGTATACCTTTTAGTAATATTGGACATACCACAGTAATATTGTCAAAATGCTTAGTAATTAGAATATTAGAAACAGTATATGTGCTATACCAAAAGGTCTTTAAGGTCTTTTTAGAGGTAAAGATAGAGTTGATGATTTTTAAGAGGCTCTTTGATTATAGATTCAAATTATGACTTTGCTATAACTTTTGTTACTAAAAATTTCCTAAAAAGCTGCTAAAAGACTGTCTACATCTTTAAAAGAAAAGAGCACACCATGTATATTTAAAAGACAGCGTGTTTACATTGTTCATTTTGCAATACTATTTTCAATTCCAGTACTGCGCATTTATTCTTTTTTTGACAAATCTTTTAAGACACAATAGCGACCTCTTGTGGTAATGTTACAAAACAAAATGCTCCAAATAGCATTTATTATGGTTATTTAGCACTTACTTCTGTATACAGCAGCTTAAAGCATAACAAATGTAGTTTTATATTTCTGTACCGTGCCTTAAAAAGACAAACCTCTCTTAAGGTGATCACATGCAAACTAGCCACAGGTCAACAGACAAGAATAAGTAGAAATATAAAACATTATTACAGTTGACAAAGGTTGTGGCGTGAACTTACAATGCAATTTTTGATAAAGCTATTGACAAAGCACAAGGATGAAGTTGCTGGTGTGTCCTGAGTTATTTTAAAAATAGATTTAATAAGCTTATAAACAGCTACATCCGTCCTCAAAGCTACAATGTAAAGTTAATGTTAGGGTTGTACTGTAGATGTAGAACGC
The DNA here is from genome assembly GCA_036025475.1 of Philypnodon macrostomus. Lineage (NCBI taxonomy): Eukaryota > Metazoa > Chordata > Actinopteri > Gobiiformes > Eleotridae > Philypnodon > Philypnodon macrostomus. Next base: position 6,050 of record JAVQKC010135690.1, read on the forward strand.
TCCATAGTAAAAGTATTGGAGCTTTTAAATGGACTATTTGTGGTTATGGATGACTAATGCTAACCAGTGCTATGTCAAGTATGTACTTCAAAGAAAATATGGGATTCCCTTGGTGTAGTGGTGTATCGAGTGACTGTAAACAAGGGCAGATACAAGGCAGCATAAGATGTACCCGTCACAAACTCGTCATTACTCGTGTTTTGTATTTATTTCATTGATTTATGTAATTTTATTAAAACCTAAATTATTTTTATTTTACAATACATCTATTGTTATACATGTTTTTTTTTCAACGAGTTACCCTTTATGTACAAATAAAATCTGTTTCTGATTTACAGTATGGTCAAGTATTTTTGTATTTATGCACATATAAGGAAAATGAATGTGCTTAGTGAACAAATGTTAATAGTTGGTGGTAGTGGTAGTAACTGGCCTTTGCTGGGGGCGTATCCCCAGGAAACATAACAGCCATAATATTATTGACTTAAATAAAGTCCTGTGACTCACTGACTAATGTCCAGGTTGTATCCCACCTAAGGCCCATAGTTGCCAGGATAAGCTCCAGTCACCTGCAAACCCTAATAGGATGAAGCAGAAGAAAATGAATATTGATTTGAAATACTAAACACTAAAAATCAGTAAACAAATGTAGGTAAACACATTGTTTAATTGACTGCCAGACATGATAAAGACAGCTTAAAACTACCTGGCTGTACCCAGATATACATTGATTTTTGCGTTTCCAAAAGGCAGCTATCATTGGCACAAAAGAGTAGGAAACTACTGATACTAGCTGGCTGTATATGTGCAGTGTGGCATAAAACATTAAATTTACAATAGGATAAATGTTAACTGTACATTTAATTATAGACCCTACTATACAGTACTGTGCAGATGTTTTAGGCAGGTCTAAAGACAAATATAAGAAACTTCAAGTCATGTGACCACACTATGCCTTCAAAAGTCTGTGAATTAGCATGAAGAGACAGAGAGCTGTGAGCAAACAGACACCGTGATGTCGAGATAAGTTTTGCTAAAGTCAGTGAAGATACCTACTAGAAATCGAGGCTAATGCCACGATGCCAAGATACTGTAAAAAAACTCTTTAATACAGACAGTGATCCAGATCCAAAAACAGGCTCACTTTGTATTTTGTGATACAACACAAATAACACTTTACTTTGACGCATTGCTGCTGCATTTCTTGCCTAATACATTAGCACAGTATTGTATTTCGTAGGTTTGGTCTTTTTGTTACCTGAGCTACACACAATAGCTTGTTTTATAATTTAAAAATAATAATATATTTAACAACAATTCAATTTCTGTACAGATTTTACAATCCCTCAAACAGTGAATTATACGCCGAGTAGTTAACACGAGCACAAAAAGACTTTCAAAGCATTTACAGAAAGCAAAAACAGTTACTTAATGAAAAGCTTGTCTAGTGAAACTGAATTTCACTTTTTATCAAACCAGGAACATTAATGGGTGGATAATACACCTCATTCTTTTGAAGCAGACAGGTTTATCCAATTTGTCCCCACTGCAGAGAAACCAAAGGACTTCATGTTGCGTCAGTTTGCAGTTTGAAGTGCCTGCTCCAAAAAAGAATGTGTGTTTGAACAAATCCTTTTGTCAGGAAAGGGACGCTCAGCAAATACTTCAAAAAGACACCAGTCCATGAAATGTTATTCCCACGACAGTACGCACTGGCTCTTCCTCCTTTCTACCTGGAGACGTTCATATATCATTTCATATTTTTAAAACAAAGTGAATAAAAGCATTAAGATCAAACACCAACATCACAACAGCTGGAGGAATCAGAGAATTCATGCTCATTTTGATGTATCAGATTTACATTTATATATAGAGTCTTTCCGGACACTGGCGCTTAACAAATGAGTGCATTATTCATTCACACCATATTCACAGTGTTGGTATGTATAGCCGCCGACCATCACTATTATGACAACACATTTGTACATAGAAAAGGTCGGTGATTGTCTTGCCCAAAAACACTAAGCCCAGAACTGAGGTGGTCAGTAATAGTATAATTATGTGGTTTTATACTGAGAACCAAACCCATTACTACAGTTGGATTAAAAAAAAGTCTCTACTTCTGATGGCAAAGCTGTCATTTTTTAACACGTGATAAAAAAACAACCACCCACTATTCATCTTGGTGTGATATGCTATGTAGCTATATCCCTGGGAGTAAAAAAAACATCTTGTTGGAGAAATGCCTAGAAATGGTCTGCATGAAAGAATCAAAATAAAAGCATTTCAAACTTCACATAAATTAACATCACAACAACATAAGACTTCAAAATCAGATGCCATGCTTTTTTTTCCTACTCGTTGGTTAGGAAAAAAAACAAGCTTTTCTTTACAGTAAGATAAACCACCACCATTCATCTTGGTGTGATATGCTACGTAGCCATTTCCCTGGGGGTCAAAACATGCCCAGAAAAATGCCTAGAAATATTAATTTCTTCTTTCAGATAGTAAAAGGTTTCAAAATCAGAGAAATCATACGGTACTCATTATATTGAACTGAACGATGTCCGTCTCTTCTCCTGGTGCTTGGTCTTAGCAAAAAACACAAAAAAGCTGACTATAGTGTCATAAAATCCAACCACCATTCATCTTGGTGCGATAGCCATATCCCTGTGGGTCGAAAACATCTTGTTGGAGGAATGCCTAGAACTCGTCGTCCGAGGTGATCAGCATGATTTTGTCAGGCTTGCGGGAGCTCTTGTTGCCCGTGGCCGCCTTCCCGTTGATGGCGGTGGGTTGGACCACTTCCTGCATGGACTGCTGGGTGTACTGCTGGTAAGCCGGGGAGAAGTTATGGATGGCATCCTGCACCATGTCCCCAGGATTTATGGTCTCCTTCAGGCCGCTGGAGATGCTCTGCATAGGAGGGATGTTGTCTATGGGGGAAATGGAAGAACAGACAGGGGCATGAGTGATGGTTAGATTATGGAAAATATTACATTAAGAAAAATGTAGTGCTGTTGTTGCAAAAAGGTCTATTCCAGTGGGTTTACATCATTTTTGTCAGTGATAATTAATAATAACTACTCACTCTCTGGGCACTTTATAATATAGATCTATAAAAGGTAGCTTGTGAGCTTAACGCTGCACTACCTGATTGTACAAAACAAAACAAAACACATTTTGATGCACCTTTGCCCGCTTCACAAACTCCTCCCACTGTCTCACACATAAAGCACACACTACCTCATATGTTCACGAACCAGAAAGTAAGAACGAGCAGCAGTCTGGAGTTGGCTTTTAATAAATAAAATAATACATAATAATAGTTTACCTAATAAAGTGGCCAGTGACTCCACAAACAAAAAACAGAAGCATAATGACAGTATAATAAAATACTTGCCAATTGCCTATAAGATTGCCTTAAGGTTCATATCAGTTGGCCCATTGTTACCTTTGTATTTACTGTGAGATTTAATATGAGCTAAATTAAATATGGCAATGTAAAGTGATTAAAGACCTAATCTAGCTAAGTAGCGGTGGTGGCTTTAATTAGTGTCAATAAATCCCATTCATGTTGTTAGAAAATATTAGCGTCTTCTCATTTATACAAAGTGTGAGCGCATAAACACATTTACTCTATGCTAATTCTTCACACCATGCTAATGCTATCATAGATAAAACAGGTGATGAAAAATGCTCATATATTGCATTGCTCGAAGTATTTTCAGCCATTAGCCATTTACTGTATATCGCTGCATATGTACCTTTCAGTGCCTTGTCATTTTCAGTTTTTGAAGTCTATGCTTGAAAGATAAGAGATTGCCTGTCTAGGTGTAGATGGATACATGTATGTAGCATGTTGCTTTATGTAACATTTACATTCAAAGGCTGCATGTTTGAACAGTGGTAAAGATATTAGTACTAGCTGGTCATTGTATATTACGCTTCAAAGAAATGTAATGAGTAAAGAGAGTAGAACTGACAGCACTATCAAGGCTACACTTTATTAGGTAGACCTTGTATAGTATAAAAAGAGGGACCCGGTGTGGTCTTCTGCTGCTGTACCCGGCTCATTTATATTAAACTCAATTAAACCATTACTCAATCCCATTTTTCTTCATTCAGTCGTAAATCAAAACAAGCCACCAAGGCGTAGCATTTGTCTTTCAACATGGTTTTCACAGGTTGCCGTTTTTAAATGAGCTAAGCTGCTTTCAGTCACAGCTACGACGACCCTCAGCTCCCCGCTGTGAGCCAGGTTCAATTCGCTCCAGAGCTAAAATGACTTCTCAAAAAAGATGACATCTAAGGCTCTCTTCTTTTTCAGGGTCAATAGCGGATCTGTGGATGTGTGTACAGGTGTTGTAGGCAGAAGGGCACTAGGAGATGGGGTTAGACATGTTCAACAGTGAGTGCCAATAGGGGTGGGCGATATATGGTAATAATATATCGATATACGGTAATAATATATTATCACGATTTTAAGCCAAGATCAAAAGTCTTCATGAAACCTCATTACCTACATATTCAATGTTCATTTTAATACTTAATACAATCCCCTACATGGCATTTCTGAGGTGAATCAGGCGGGCTACAGCAGCAGTTCAAAGTCTACCTAATAAAATGACAGTTGGCAAAAAAAAATAAAAAAAATCATCCAAGGCCTTTGTTTTCAGGGTCAGTAGCGCCAGTGTGTGCAGATGTGCTTGTGGATGTTGCGGACAGAAGGGCATCAGGGCTAAGGGTAAAAAGGGGAAGTTAGGCACACTCTGCTGGGTCTCTTCTTTAGGCATGACTGCTCTGGTGGGATGGAGCAGGAGGAGAATAATAGTGAATAACACCTGTGTAGAGCCGCAGCGGAGGTGAATGGTGAATGTTGAGGCTACATGATGCGCAATATTCACACCAAAACCCGTTTCTCAGAAGTGACCTGGATCTGGTTTCACGGCCATTTAAAACAAGAAAGAAATGTACAGTCCAAATTGGCATCCATGTTTTATGGAGAGATAGGTTTCAATGATAATTCTGCCTAGCTAAATGTATTGATTGTAAATGTATGATTAATGAGAACCAATCGTAATAGTAAAACTCATCTTACACGTTTAGAAGTATGCTTAAAAGGTAGTTATTTTCTATACTTTAAATATAAAACTAAATACATTTTGTAGGAATAAATAAATACACACAAATACTAAGTTTAAACAGTGAAAAAAAAAGCATTCATAACAACTTTCCAATTGTCTGTGTGCGACCAATAGCTCTATTAACAGCAACAACTGTCTAATAATATGCTCCTGAAATCTCTGCACTACACCATTATTAAGCCTGGAGTAGAAAGACTTTTTACAGCAGCGTGAACAAAGGGTGGGAATGAGCTCCAATAATTAAGGGCACCTCAGTTCATGCTTTGATTTTGAGATTGTTAAAAACTAAATTGTATGGGAATGTTTTAATCACCAGTCGTCCTGCATATTAAGAGGGCGGGAGGATAAAAGGTTTAATATCAGGGGAAACAATCAGTAATATCGATGCTGAGGAGTTTACTTTGACTTCTATTTGTCTTTTGGCTGACTACACAATTGCATTACAACAGGCAGCATCCAAAAATATATCATATCTTATCTTGTAACTTTATAGGCCTGTTGTAGATGGAAGTGGGGTAACTGGTCAAAGTGCACAGCAATAACTGACACTTCTGAGTCACTTCTGTTCAAAACCACTTACTTGCTATATACGAAACTGTATAGGTGTCGAAATGCCTGGTACCCAAACCGTAGAATGTGCCAAGTGAAGTTTCTGTATTGTATAGTAGTTTTGTGCATGTAACTTGACATACAGAAATATAGGCCACTGTATTAGTTGCACCTACTAGATATTAACACAAATAGCTAAATATTCAATCACGTGGGAGAAAATTAGTGTATATCATGTTCAAGACAAACTTCAGAAGTTAAAAGCATAACAGAATGCTAGAAACTGCTGATTTATTAAAACTAAATTGGCTAAAGCTGATGGAATATAACAGATGACCACGGCTACTCTGTTAAGTACAGGACGTACCTATAGGCTTAGACACAGAGAACTCATTATACGTCAATGTTACAAAATTAGATTTGGAGTCAATATATTGTAAAACACACTTAGGCTACCTAAGCATAACTCATGTACACATATAATAGCTTTTCTTTAAAGAGTGCCAGTCACCATGAGATACAGCCAACTATGATAGATCATCTCTTTTTGCATGTACATCCACTTAAAGTAGAGTGTTTAGCTGATGTCTCCTTATATATACACAGCACCATATGATTAATGGCAACAGAAAAAGCAACAGTATACTATATAAAGAGCCCTATAGAGTGATGCAGTAGGGAGTAAAAGTGAATTTGCTTGGAAAATGACTCACCTCCACATACTGTAGTTATGAGTTAGAAGAAAGAGATGAAGGAGGTAAAGATAAGTTCAGTGCCTTGATCCTACCTGGCACCTCGTTCTTCTTCTCTTGGTAGACGGTGCATGTAAAGGCGTAGCGCAGAGCAATTGAAGCAAAGAACATTTCGATGCAGATGATGAAGTTCTGCCAGCCCGCCGCCACCGTGCCGGCGCCAACCTCGTGTTCGTCGATGACAAGGGCGTTGGGGATAACGCCGCAGCGCTCCAGGATGGCCAACACCATTCCTGATAATAATAATATGAATATTTTCTCTTGTTTATGGGATTTGAAGACAATATACCAGTCTGGCATAACATTGTGACCACTGACAGGTGAAGCGAATAACAGATTATTAGGGATGCCCATCGGTATTGGCATATACAGATGGCCGAGGTCACCCTGTTGTGCAACAAGGATAACGTCTAATATTTAGGTTAGAAATTCAAAAAGTCTCACCATATAATTTTTATAGAAGTACATATTAAATCAGTTAACTATGATTATTTCTCAGTTATCGTTCCTTTATATAGACTCACAAACATAGCATACCAAAACATGTTTGGATAATATCGGAATCAATATTGGCCAAACCGGTAATTGAAATATCATATTGAAATGTATCGGTATTGTCACCCTACAGAGCTCTTCATCATGTCACTATGTAAGTGAGTGGGAAACACTAGGCAGAGTGACAGGAACTCTTTAGTTGACATGTTAAAAGCAGGAAAGAATTTACTGTTGGTCATAATGCCTGATCAGTGTATAATAATATAATGAAAAGGGAGCACTTACCTTGCCAAAAGGAGAGGAAAATGACTGACTTGATTGTGAGAAATTTCAGCACTGGTTCGTACGGCCGCAGCAGGTCACTCGTGGCGAAGAAGAAGAGGAACAGAGCATAAAGGGCCAAACTGACTGAAAAGTTATAGATGATAGTGATGTACAAGTATCCTCCGTTCACACTGCAACACAGAAAAAACAAAATATACATTAATCCAGTTCCTTTTGAGGAAAAGCATAGGTGCTAATTAGATATTCTTTGCTATATATAGTTCACTTAATGGAACAGGTGGTTAATAAAGGAAGTTTTACATAACTCTCATTCTAAGATGCTTCTCCTTAAATCTGCACTTTTGTCTTCATTTCATTGTGGAGCCTTTTAAAGTGGGTCTCTAAGGACCCTACTGTGAGTACACTAATTACTCCCATGAAGCATCACCGAGAGCATAGAGAAGAGGTAAACAACTGTGAATCACTGTGGTCATGATCTTCAGCTATAGGAGTGAATCTTATATTATAATATATAATCTAATATTAAAGAAACAGCTACAATACAATGTTGAGAGGCTGCAAGTACAACATTTTGAGACTTACATAGAACAACTTAGTAGCACCTGAAGTTACATGATAACTTAATCTAATAATTATTTCGCTTTTTGAGGTCAAGAAATATACCAGGACTAAACAAGGGCAGGCTCAAATCAGTACCGGCTCTAAATAAGACTAAATTACTGAAATGCAATGGCCCTCTGAATACCTTGAGAACCACCCATAGATAACTGCATAATATTTCAGCACAACCTCAAAATCATTCTTGTTGCTAATATTTCAAGAAACACTCTACAATAAGTGATGGTGTGTCGCAGTCCCTCATTCTGTAGGAAGTTCAATTCAGACACGTGTTCGTATTGCAGTCTATATATAAAAGACACTAGAAGAGTTGCTCAAAATAAATAAGTGGATTTTATAGCTTCTGAGTGCACACTAAACACAGTGACTCAATTATCTACTTCATCGGCTGCAAACCCTTATGGGATGGTATCATGAACTCAAAGATGAAGTAAAAATCACATTTGCTTGTCTGCTGGTCTTAGTATCGCTTGATATCCAAACTAATAAACTGAAATTAAACAACGCTTCACAGGCGCAAACTAAGAAGAGGCTTCATTTCAAATTACAGCTCGTGGGTTTTGCTGGTAATTCAAAGTCTAATTATGAAGTTTTTGAAATACAAAGTAACAAAATTTAATTGTAAGTTCTCCCTAGGAAGCTACTGTGAAATATGATCACACCTGCAACACATACAAACAGCTTTAACTGAACGTGGGCTATCCAGAAATACTGACAGTGACATTCACACTAAATGCAGTACGTGTGCGGATCGGTTTCCGTACGGTCTTCCTCCGGACTGTCATTCACACTGAGTGTGGTCCGTGTCCAGGCAAATCCCCTCTCGCTGGTGCACGAGGAGCAGAATTTCTCATTCACTTGAATGGGACAGTGCCTCTCCTCCCCCACCTCTCCTTGCTTGTGAAATCCGACACCTGCCCAGTTTTCCAGATCTTTTCAGCTTCTTGCCAGATGATACTGTTTTATTAGGCTATTACTGTTGCTTCTGTGGTTTGGATTGTATTAATGATGATGATTTGAATGATTTGGAATTGAAGCAAAGTAATGTAGTGCTTTGTAGTTATTATTTCAGTTTGCACATAGATCTAAACTAGGTATAAATAGGCCAGATCTAATGCAGAAATAGCCAGAACAAACCCAGGACTAAATTGTGACTAAACCAGGTCTAAATCAGGTCCACATCCAAATTTTAGTCTGAATAAAGCCCATCATTTATACCCACTTCAGTGCACCTACGCTCTGTGAAGTAGTGATACTATTATCTCAGTTTGCACATTGTCTTTGCCTGGGCACATAAATTACAAACTAAACCTTCTGGCGATGGCACGATGCACAAGATACATGAAGAAAAAGAGGAAGAAGAGAGGTGCAGCTCACTTGAAGTCTCCGTCGTGGTACTTGCCAAAGGCCTGCAGGATGATGGTGATGACGGCCATGATGGGTTTGACTACGCAGAACTGGAGCGTTGCCTAAGAACACAATGTGAAACAGAAATACAGATTGAGATGCACAAACGGGCAACAGAGGAGCAGACTGACTCAAATCTGTGACCATGTCGAATTAATTATAAGAGTCCATCAGTTTGTGAAAGGTAAGATAATTTTATCAAAAGTATGGTAGAAAACTGTGACATTACTCAGAAATTACTTTTATTTTCTTCAAATCTTCCAACATAAAAGTAATGCCTTTTTTAATGTTACCTGAAAGAGATAACATAATGTGATATGTTGCAATGTGTTATACAAAAGGTATTGCCATTTATTATCCATATTGTAGATTTTATTTGACTGTCTGACTTGTCTGGTGGTTCTCATATGGTCTTTTTAACCTGTTTGTAGTGTATGACTTTTTGTGATTCCAAAATATTTAGGCAAACGAAGAATATTGTAATATTTTAGTGCTCTGAATCTCTCTCTCTTGAGTTCTGTTTTCTAGTTTCCAAACAATTGCACTGATAAAAATGATTGAATTAACCTAAAGAACCATAGTATGTTCTATGTATATTAACAATGTAATACATTTCTGTTTTGATGTATTTCTGCAGCTTTGATACTGATAACTATAGACTCTGGACATTTCAATGATCTTATGGACTTGTGCTAATACCATTGATTCATGTTTCTCCTTCAGATCACATTTTCGATCCTGGAAAAGCTTTCCACACCACCACAGCATTGTCTGAAAAGATCTTAAATGACATACTGTAACTGTTCTGTCAGACTTAATGACCTGACACTAACTAGCGATCTTAACGCTGATGACAGGTGATGAGGGCCACAGACAGCTGTCCCCCTTGAGCGCACTGAGCTATAAAAACACCAATTTGACAGAAGTTAATCTAAACTTTAATCGCTGGCATGGCACTGGAAAAGCAGCAGACCGGGAGTATTTAACATTATTTCCCCACGGGAAAGATTTAGGGGAACGGTCCGAGTCAGTGTGGATCTAACCAAATGACATCAATAATCACTTTATTAAGGATTCCTTTGAAGTCGTTGTGAATGTTCTAGTGCCAACTTGCCACTCTGAAGAGAATAATCTGTCAAAATATTTCATGACATGATTAGTATTCAAAGCACATTTCGAGCAGGTAGATTAAAAATGAATTATTTTCTGTATAGTGAGGTTAAGTAAAACATTTTGACACTTGGTTCATTTGGAAAAAACAATAAGTAATATAAATATAATCAGTTTTGAAAGTTATATGGCATAAAATAGCTATATATATCGGGGTAACACTTACTGAAGGTCCAATGTTAGTGTCTTAACCAAGTAATCATCAAACTTTTCAGACAAGTACGACCTCAGTAAATATTTCTCCACCCAAAAAAATAATTGGACTTAAAGAAGCCTATAATCAAGACTAAGGTCTGAAATGTGGATTATACCAGATGTTAACCAGGACTTAACCAGGACTAAACCGTGTCTAAACCGTGTCTGAAATCAAGTCTAAGTCCCATCTATTCTAAATGAAATGTATTCTACAAGTTTAACATTTAAGAAAACTCCCATCCAACAGGTTTATACCACTCCCCCAAGTATCAGCCTATAATCTCAGCTCACCCACCTTTCTAACCAGAACTGAAGAGGTCCAGCAGGATTGGCAGATAAAAGCTTTTCAACAATCAAAACCTTTGTCCAGATGCCCTTTTTCAACTTTCAGGGATGACCTCTACCTGGATGAATGACAACCTTCACCGTCCTCTTACTTTAGACATGGCTAGCTTCTTGCATGGCTTAGTTCTGCAGGTGTACAGTAAATAAAGCAGCTTCTTTTGGGTTGTCTTCAGGTTGATTTGCAAATGTAAATAGTGAGAAAAATGTTAGTGTTACCAATTTGAAATTGTTTTGAGTTCTATATTGGGGCTAAGACAAAACCACTGGACGCGGCTCTGACAGATAGGTCTTGATAGGAACATCAAATATTTAGCAGCAGCAAATGAATAAGGGGAAGTAGGTAGCTTTCTCTGTCAGCCTCAGACATACAGGCCTGTTTTTTATTTGCATTCAGTAATATTAACATGATCTCTTAATGGAGCATTCATCTTTCTGTGCTTGGAGAAACATCATTACATGCTCCCTATGCAGCATATTTATTGAAATAAAGAAGCCGCTAATTATCGTGGAACGTTCTCATTACATTTCTGCGTTCACATGGCCACATTATGGTGAATCTGTAATAACAGCCATTAACTCAGATTGGTGGTGTTTCATTTATGGTGTTATTTGGTCCTAAAAGCTCTCTCAATCCATGTATTTTCGTTTGGTTTCAATATCTGGTTTCTGCTAAGGGGCTGTTTTAGGCTATGATTTGCAACATTATCCACAAACACAATAGTTTTATTACCTGCTGTCAGAAAGGTCATGTTTTGCCAGCATTGGTCAGTTTGTTTGACTGTTAGTACATTTTACCAGGAGTTTGTTTTATCATTGTTTTTATTTTGTGGATCAATATTACTGGATAAAGCATCTTGTAGGTGAAATTAGTAATCAGTGAATTGGTTTGCCTTGATAGAGGTCTACCAAAAATGTTGAGCCCTTTCCTATGTGCATGTATTATCCGTTTATCGTTCAGAATATTAGTTGTGACACTGGTCCAATTTTTTGTCTTAATCGTTCATTTTATTGTATTATGCTTACTGCTCTACAGCCATTCACTAGGGCAATTTTGAGTCACCAAATCTCCTATGCATTTGGATAGTGAGAGGAAGCTGGAGTACCTGGAGAGCACCCACTGTAACACAAGGAGGACATGCACACTCCACTCCACCCAGAGCCATCAAACACACAACCTCTTGTAGCGCACTAATGGACTTACCCTGTGTTCTCATTGTGTGTGTTTTCATAGTGTGCCGGTCACTGAAGTCTATATGTAATCATTGTTGGTCTATTTATACATGTGTGTGTCCATCGAGAGCCTTTATGCACTGGTGCTCTGTCTCTTTATCCAGTCATCTGACCATTCAAACCGTCGCTCTGTTGATCCACCTGTCTCTCCATCTGTCCGACTCTGTCTAATTATTATATCTGGCTGTCAGTTACAATCGACTGGCTTTGATCACACAGCAGTAATGTGTGTGAGGATGGATCAGCGCATTTCCATATGCCTCCAACCGAAGCCCTATATGGAGGCTGCTTAGGTTAGTGTTATAATGCTTAAGTAAACTGGTGCTGTGAATGATGCAGACCACAATATATTTTCTTTGGCTAAATTATCATTATTCAAAAGATTTTACAAAATAAAAATGATCAAGATTTATACCTGTCAGGGCCTGGTTTTGCTTTTTCAAAGTAGTACTTACAGAAGTACTCAGATCTGGGTACAATTAATTTAAAGTACATTTAACAAGTATACAGTAT
>JAVQKC010135742.1:0-18929 GCA_036025475.1 Philypnodon macrostomus
GGTATATTTGACAGCCTCTAACGTGCACATACTTTGCCCGATTAGGCTCAAACCTGAAATACCTAATTACCCTCCGGCCCTGAACACATCTGACTGATATGATGGCAGTTACCTCTATAGCGCCCTCTATAGACTGAAAGAAGAATGTAGTTTTAGGGAATTTTCAAAATTTGGTAAAAATATTTTTCCCAAACATCCAGACAAATCAAAAAAGTCGAATAGACCCTTCTCATGTTTGTCATGGTTTGGGGGCGGTGCCTCTTAATTGCTCGTTAACAATATTAAAACCCTTAGAAATCATGTCTGATTAAGGTTCCCGTTGGTGACAGTTGTAGCAGACGTATGGGGCAGACGTATGGGGCAGACGTATGGGGCAGACGTATGGGGCAGACGTATGGGGCAGACGTATGGGGCCGTTTCGCCGATAAACACCTTGCTGTTGGGGACGACAGCACAGGCCTAGTTTTATATAGCAGTTACAGCTAAACATGAACAGACATGTCTGGCCAGACTAATTATTCACTCCCAAAACTATAGCAGCTGTATTGGAGAATGTGATATCTGAAAATTAAAATGAGCTCCATATTTGATTTACTTACTAAAGATGCCCCCAAAATCTGCATGTCATCCATTTTATTTCTAATCTGATTGGGTTTTGCTCTCTTGCATGCAAATTGCCATATCACCCCAATGACATGAATAACAGTCACATATTTTGTCTGTGTATATTTTGGTCAGATGGAAAAAAGCTACCGAAATAGACTCTAATTAGTCTATTTGAATTTTCTGTGTAATTATGCATAGCAGCACTCATTCCCCTTTTTGAACGCCTTTTTTGACGCCAGGGAATGCCACACACATCCTACATGAACCTCCCAGGCATTGTAGATCCCACCCACTACTTTGTCTGAACTTTAGTTGCTTCTTTAATATTTACAGTCTACGCCTATGTCGCTCTCAGCCAGTCATTAGGATACGCACTCGGGGGACTCTGTTTTGAATGACAGGAGGATTCAAAGGCAGCCCAGCGGGGAAGGGGGGTCTGCAAATAGTCCAACATGGTAAGCAGATGGTACCTTCGGTGATTCCCTAGCCCGGTGTATGTAGCACACCTTTTCAACCGGTGTCTCTTCTCATTTGCAGCCATGTCTCTCATTCAGGTTGCTAAGGCTTACTTCGCTCCGTGAGGTTGATGGGAATGTTTCAAATCACTCAAGGGTTTCAATCTGTTGTACTGAAGAGCTCTCAAGTGTCCTTTACTCATCTCTTTGAAACTGCGGTGGTGAAAAAAAAGTTCATTGTGTGAAAGGAATGGACACCGGGAAAGGTGAAACTGAGCCCAATGCTTTTGAGGGTGTGAATGGGGAGGGCTGGGAGGACACTAACCTGTCTGTGAGCACAGGTGCAAAGTGCGGTCCAGGGGCCAGCTATGGCACATGATGAAAATAGATATGACTGTCAGGTTCAATCATAAAATGTATTGTGTGCTGTCAAGGCAAATTTAACCATTTTAATTGTTTGTCTGCAATAAATGCTATGGAATTATGATCACATATATTTGGATAATTATGAATATTCATGTCTAAAAGTTTAGTTTTTTTAATTGTTAGTAAACATCAGGACCATTGATAGTAAATATCAAATCCTTAAAGTGAGTTATATTGATTCAAGTAAAAAATTAAACCCTGGACATTGCCAGTTTGTCACTGGGCTGACACAGAGACATACACAGACAGATACTCTCACGTCCATTCTATAGGGGCAATTTGGATTCACAAATTCTTGTAATATGTGCATTTCTTTGTGCGGTGGGAGATAGACAGAGTACCTGAACAGAACCCACAGTAACACGAGGAAGACACGCAGACTCCACACTGAGCGATGGTAGCCGGCTAACCCCTCTGCCACTACCTAATGAAATCTGACCCTGTTTTAGTTTGGACCCCCCCCCCACTCTACACATTCTTATGCCTCTTGTATTTGCTGATTTAACCTCTCTCCTATCCCTCAAACACATGCCTACACAGTATTCTATGTTGTCCCCTCTCCTCTTCCAGTACTGGCCAGCGCTCCGGCTGTAGGTGGAGCTGGCTTTCCTGGAATTGTCGGGCAACTTTTCCTGTTGTGTTTGCTACCTCTCGCTCAAGCGTTTGCCTAATGACAGCCCTGGTGCAGGATTACTGAACAGTAAGGACTTGTGCCATCTGGATGCCCACATACTATACCATTTTCTAGGTTTTACAGCATACGCATTAGTTATTATGAGTATATTTTTTATCAATCGGGACCTCACTTTTTCAGCAGAAATGTCTCGGCGAAATCCATTGGTGGGTAAACTATTGTATGTACGAATGAGTAATGTAACTTAGGGCAGTTTGCCACAGTATTCATTTACCAGGTTGGAGTGACTTTAGTGCATTTTATACCATAGATGATGACATCAGAGGATTAGATTTTCTTTGTATTTCTGCTTTGTATTCATTTTGTATATAGGACACAACTGGATATGGGTCTAAATAAGGCAACAAATTTGGCAAGACATGTGCCATAATGTTGATATACTGTAGATCATTTGTGTTTTACTCCTGGTAAATTCTTAATGTATGAGGATAATATTACATTTGAAAGTTTGTACAGAACAGTAAGATATTACCGTAAGTGCTGTGAAAGCTGACAAAACAAGAACCGATTTAATACAAATTTTGTTGCAACTTGCACAGCTACATTGCAGAACAGGAACATTGTCATTTATGTCCGTTTTTCTGATGATAAGAATGCCTAAAGAAAAAAACAGGCTTACATATACCAATGCATAAATCTAAGAAGAAATTGCACAAATTAAAAATCTGGTATGCGAAGTGTACTTTATTGCACCTTTGATTCAGTGACATGGAATTAAACGTCCACAGGTGCATCACAGTCAGTGGCCACAATAGCCCTTGTACCATGCGGGCATCACAACAGAAACGAATGTAGCCCTGAGATAATTGCTGTATCCTCACCACTTCAAAAGGTCTACTTGTGGCCAAACTGTACCAATAATGAACCTTGCTGTCTTCACACATAATGAGTGGAGGTAGAGAGTTCAGTGTGTCCACTCGCAGCTGGGGTGTCTGAATAGCTGAGAACAAAGGCTTAGTGTCTGTGATAGCGTAGAGCCCCCGCCATCAGCAAAGCAGGCCAATATACTTCTGCTTGGCTGAGCTGTCAGTCCTCCTCTTTGGCCCACAGACTACAGTAAGGAGAGCGAACACATGGGGACAGGCTAGACGAGAACGCTGCCAAAATTAAATAAGCTAGCACCAGCAGAGTAACGTCAGGCTTAAGTGACCATAGACTCTTCATAATGTGTAGACACATCTTTGTCTTGTGTTTCTTGTTTTATTTAGTTTCATTACCATAATCATAATTCCCTTATTTGCATAACTTAGATTAGTTTTTTTCTGTTCAGCTTGCAGTGGAAATCAAGGAAGCTCAATGTTTCTCCTCTTTGTTCATTCTTAAAGGAGGAAATGTGAACGTTACCTATTTTTTTATACCAATAATAATATCAAAATTGTTATCTTATTTGAAGCTATTATAATACCAAACAATAAGAGCTATGGAAAAGACCATGTAATATTGCAAAATTCATAAGCGTTTTTCTGAACTATTGTCTGTTATCTCAAAGTAAACTACTTCAAACTACTTAAAAAAAAAGCTGTCACAGTGGTATCGAAATTGTCCAACACTTCTACAAAGTTAAACTTTTCTCTTTTGTTTTATGTTCACAGATAGCTGATCCCTGGATTTCGCCGTCTGCCCCTCTACGTTTCGCCTGAACATGGAAACACTGGAGTCGGAGCTGACCTGCCCAATTTGCCTGGAGCTCTTCGAGGACCCGCTGCTCTTGCCCTGCGCACATAGCCTTTGTTTCAACTGCGCCCATCGCATTCTGATCTCACACTGCACCCCCAACGAACCCATTCAATCCATCACCGCCTTTCAGTGCCCAACCTGTCGTCATGTCATCACCCTCAACCAGAAGGGCCTAGACGGACTCAAACGCAACGTAACTCTACAGAATATCATAGACCGCTACCAAAAAGCCTCACTGAGCGGACCCAACTCGCCAAACGAAACCAGGCGTGAGCGGGCCAAAATGGACTGTAAAGCTATGATGGGCGACAGGGTCCAGTGTCAGTTCTGTGAGCTGGACCCCCCCCAGGACGCTGTTAAGACCTGTGTCACCTGTGAAGTCTCCTACTGCGAGGAGTGTCTAAAGGCCACGCACCCGAACAAGAAGCCATTCACGGGACACCGGCTCATTGAGCCCTCTCCGGACTCAGCCCATCGGCGAGGGCTCATGTGTGTGGAGCATGAGGATGAGAAGGTCAACATGTACTGTGTCACAGACGAACAGTTGATCTGTGCTCTATGTAAGCTGGTGGGACGGCACAGGGACCATCAAGTAGCAGCCCTCAGTGACAGATATGACAAACTTAAGGTAAGACAACGCTATAATTCTGCCACATATACAGCACATAAAATGGACATTGTGATACGCTGAGACTGACCATTCTTGTTTACAGATCAAATAAAGTGACAAATGTAAAAAAAAAATAATCAACAAGAGAATAGAAAATTACATTATGTTGGGATCAGGGCTTCTTTTCACTGGCTACTGTGGTATTATTAGGATTTTCACTAGCCACAATATTTTTTTATGTCTACTATGAGCTGGCAATTATTTTTAACAATGACCACTGAACATGTAGTTATGAAATATTGAACCACAAAGATTGATACTTTGAGTTATGTAAAAAGGTTTTAAAAAGTTGCAATTAAGGCAAATTTTGTCAACATTGCAAAACAAAGTCAGGCCTACAATAGTTCCTATTTACTAAACTAGTGTCAGCATAGGTTGAGACAGAATTTATTTAGATACGTTATTTAATTGGTTATTACAGACTTCCAGGCAAGCAATAGAGAGAAGAAAACATTAATAAAACAGCACCAATGGATGCAATAAAAAAGTAATCATTTTCCATAATTGAAACTCTATATCAATGTGAAAGTAAAAGTAAGATGTATGTGTGCCATATTAAAATGAAAGATGAATTGAGTGATAGAGGTAACAAGAGAGGCCTTGAACAAAAGCATAAATGTTGTATGATACAATTGGTACAGGCACATGTTATGTTATCAGCATGTGAAGAATATTAATTATATGGATCAGAGGCGGTCTCCCTCTTGGCCAGCCTTAAATGACTCCCAATGTGCAGCAAGCCATCTCAGTTTGTGGAGAAGTGAGCGGCTGGCTTTGAGCAGATGGGTTGATATCAATAAGGCATGAGAAAACGCTATTAGCCGAAGCGTATAACAAGGTAGTCGTGAAATTCTTATTCTTATTTCAGATGTATGAGCTCCTGCCATTGACTTGAACACTGGCCTAGGGACTCAGAAAAGTCACCTGGGCAAGTCAGTATCAAATCTGCACATAAGAGAAAATAAATCAATAAAAGTATTATTTCATATAACGACTTCAAAAACTCCAGTATGCAGTTGTTTTAGAATTTTGACAAAATGACTTAAATATATTTACATGAAAGTCCATTGTGTGGCTTAACCTTCTCCTGAATTCCCTAAAACCACCCTAAAACCACCCTAAAACCACCCTAAAACCACCCTAAAACCACCCTAAAACCACCCTAAAACCACCCTAAAACCACCCTAAAACCACATTGTATATGAATGTGTATCCTATAATAATCACATATAGTTGATAGTCACAGTATATAAAACCTTCCCATGGATTCAGAGATGTGCATGGCATGAAATTCTAAATATGCCCTTTTCGACTGTCCATGCATGGCCCACAAGAATCCTATACTGTATTGCATTTTGCACTTAAAGCCCCATTGTCCTCTCATCGTTCTTTCACATTGCTTGGTCACTCTGGCACTGAAGTTTTTTGCGGCTTGACGGTTAGATAGGTCAGAGGACAAGTCTTAACCTGTTTATTTCTGTTTGATCATGCTGTCACTGTGCAGACATCCCCTGGCCACTTTCTCTGTGTGGGGCGTGATGTTCATACCAGGATGCGGACCAGGTGACCAGCATTTCTTTAATTCTACTTCTAGGGATAGACTTCTCTTTTGGGGAATACAGTGACCCTCACGTGCCCTGGTGAAAGTAACTATACCCTGCACCATTGTATCGGGCCTGCCACATGGTAAACTGAGCCCCGGTATTGTAGCTGTTATTAATATGCTGCATTGTAAGGCTGCACGATGGTCTTTATCTGATTCAGTATTTAATGAATGGGCTAACACTTTTCTTTCCCACTTAATAAGTTAATCTGTCGGAGCAGTGTTTACAGAAAGAGCCAAGATGAATAGAATCCATTTTGCATCATTAGAAAGTGTTACCGCTATTATTGCCTTTCCCAGAGGCTTAGATTGCAACATACACATTTCCTTTAATGTTTTACTGCTGAGAACACAATCAGCAAAAGTCACTGAAAAGAGAATTCTTGTTAACTGACACAGAGTACAAGACCTAGGTGGCAAGCATCTGAGCTCAGTCATGATAGTGTTCAACAAAGAGTTTACTTACAACATAAGACTTCAGATATTTCTTAAAAAGAGCAATGTGGCACTTTAAAGACAGGACTGTGACTGGGAATTCCTCAACATGCCGTTCAGGAAGAAATTACAGCATCCTATTGTACTAAGTATTTTGTTTTGAACACATCGCGATTTTGTAATATGTTCCAAAGTGTGTCTGAATTGATGTCATAAAAAAAGGCATTGGAAAAACCCTGGCATAGATGGTCAGTGGTACAGTGGGTAAAGATTTCGCCCAGCACCGGGAGAGTCGTCGGTTTGAATCCTGCCTTAGCACTTACTGTTGTTGTGTCGCTGATCAAGACACTTCTCCCAAATTGCCCATGTGTAAATGTGTGATTGTGGTTGTCAGGAGAGACTGGCAGTGCTTCTGCCACCGAGTGAGGAGTGAATGAATAATGGGTACAATTGCAAAGTGTCTTTGAGTGCCTAGAAAATTGTTACATATGATTATTATAGCTTTACTGAGAAACAGACTTATCGTGCAGTCTGGGGCATATAATCACTTGTACTATTGGAGCAGTTGTGTTGCAGCAGTTGAGTTGACAGGATGAGGTGCAACATTTGACAAAGGATAAAATTCCAAACACTGACCCAGGATAAAAGTCCAGGCCTTGACAGTGAGGAAGGAAGAGAGAGTGACCAATCCAGAGGTGTGGGACAGAAGCGTTTCCATATCAAAGGAAGCTGCTGTTCTTTCCTCTCATCAGGTTGAAATCCTTTTAGGAAAAGGCCTCCATTAGACCTGACAAACAGCAATATTCTGACCAATGTAGTTTATTTACCTATCAAACAAGGGCAGAGTGTACAATAGAGATAGATATGAGAAAAATACATAAAATAACTTTAGTTTAAGTTAGTGTGTAAATAATGTGTCTTTTTTTAGGTATTATAGCTAAAGGAACAACTTTTCTGCTTGAAAAGAAGAAGAAAATAAACATATTTAATCCCACCCCTTTATCACTTAAATAACACAAAACATAAGTGCTTCTGTTCATTCATTATAAATGAGTATATCTTTAGCTAATAGTCATTCTACAGTATAATTATTCAAAATGGTTTGGGTATTGTTCCAATGTGAGTAAGTTGGGGACTTTCCCTCAGCTTCACTGCCAGCCTTGGCTTTCAGCACCTATTCTGTGAATGAATAAATGATTATATTTTTGAGAGCGGTAAAATAAAAAACGCACACACCTTATGAAATTACAATGTACAGCTCGAAACACTGCCAGTTTACTCAAGAAGTCAGACATGACGTTCATAAGCATGTATTTTTGGCTAGTTCAATTCATGTATTTAAGGAATACATTTGCATTTAAGTACTTTGTTAAACAATATTGTCAAATGACAAATAATATTGGCAACTGTTAAGAAATGCAGTACAGTAACAATACTTTCAATCTTTAGTTTTTGTGTTGTATTACAAAATCTAAAGTGAGCATTTATTTTTGGTGTGACTCATTCTGGATCAAAATGTGAGCAGCCAGTCGCTTATGAAAGTTAGCTAAAAAAAGTAAATAAACGGGATGTATGCTTTTTAAATGCATGCCTTTAAAACTGCCTGAAACATTACTTCTGTAATGAGATAAAGTTATTACTAATTGACATTGAAACACATGTCTGGTTAAAACTCTAATTCATTTCTCTCATGGGATATAGTCATCATGTTAGCCCAATTACAGTGGCAGATTAAGTTTGTAACATAACCCTTTGATCTGACTCACTGATTAATACAGTTGGGGTTTAGCTGTCCAAATCAGTAGCAGATGCTCTGCTAAGCTCCATGACCTTAGCATGGCACAATGATGGGATCTTTGGCACCCGGTATGGGTCTGGGGGTCCCTTCACTCATCACAAACCCAAATATAATCGGTCATATCCAGTGGCACCGTTGTGTGTGGTGTCTCTTGTTGCTTGTTACCCACCCAAGCCAGTTTTTGATGGTATAAATGTTCCCTTTCACTTAACTCTTCTCTAAGATTTATTCGGCTGTTTACATTTTGATGGCGGAGACACAGTGTATAATGAAATATTCCTTTTCAATTTTGTTTTCGCAGCATGCCTTGGATTCCAATCTGAGCAATCTAATCAAGAGGACCAGTGAATTGGAAACGCTGATGGGCAAACTTATCCAAACCTGCCAACATGTGGAGGTGAGGTTGTTAATCTGTGGAGCTCACAGAAGGCCACTGGATCCTGTGGTAGTTCGAGGGCAACAAATTAAATTATTAACACTATGATTAATTAGTGTTTTTTCATCTTGTCAACAAAATTTTCTAGTCATTAGTCAATATATCAATAATGTATGTAATGACCAAGTGCACACACCAGAAAATATGTAAGAATTGTTCTGGTTTTTTGGTGTGTCTTTTAAATGGGTATAATTCATTCTCAGGACTAGATGGTGCTGAAGTTTATTTGAACTGCACAGCATGCTGCCTCAGAAACAAACCACACATTACTTAACTGTATATAGTGCCAGTGAAAAGTTGAAACTGTGTTAAGGTATATAAATGTTATAGACCATTACATCCACTATACATATTACTGATATTATTGCTGTCTCTTTTTGTATAGTGTGTCACATTGTATAATTAGATAAGTGAATATGAAGCAGATATGCTTTTATGATAAAAATGCACATTATTGGCAATTTCTATGTTTAAAATGTAACGCTGTTTAGTGCCATGGTCCTATGTCTCAATGGCAAAAAATATATAGCGCACAGACCTGAATTCACACCAGAAATCTTCTAGTTATGGGGTAAATGCTCTGTCTAGTAAGCAACATGCTCCCACAACCTTTGCAGAGATACTGAAAGTGTTTAACGTCCTCAGACTGGCCTGCAGAGAAGAACTTGTTAACCCTAACGATATCTTATTGACCCCTTTTCCAAAATAGTCGACTATTCTATGTGCACTGAATCACAAATGGAACCGTTATACTCTTATCACCTTCTATAGCAGTTTAATCTTCCTGGCCTATGCTTTACATAAATTTGATGAAGTCAGTCCATGATTGCTCAAGTTTAATTAAGTCAAATGAATCGATCAAGGGAAGATTGCTGTACTAAGCCTGGCCAGTTTGAGACGACAGCACATGAATTATCAGGTCCATTCTGCAGTTATCCTGTCACGCAGGGGTTTATTACATATTGATTAATTGCACCGTCAAGTGATGTAGTGTACATTTTTAAATTATGATGGTCTTAGCCACAGAGCAGCATAACATATTGCGGTGGCAAATAAATTACAAAACCCTTTCATTACTGCCAGCACCTTAACTCTCTCCACTGATTATGCCTTTATGTGTCCCTTATGTCTCTTCTTTATATGTGCTCGTTCAGGTAAATGCAACAAGACAGGAAAACAAGCTGCTGGAGGAGTGTGACCTGCTGATTAATATCGTACAACAGCGGAGACAAATTATAGACAGCAAGATAAAGGAGGGCAAGGTATCGTTTATAATGATAATGTTACCAGTTATAGCAAATATAAGCACACATTCTCATTGCTTTGGTGGCAGTGTGAGTAAAATGTGCAAAAAGGGTGTTCAATTACCACCTAGTTTGTTGTGCTGTTGTGTCCTTCACCCACTGTGTTTGGTATGAATGTGTTTGTAGGTTGTAGGTGAAGTATGGTAGCCATGTCTCTGTCTACCCTATTTATATAGAGCTTTTTTAGACACACACGTCTCTTTACAATTTCAATTATTCATTCACTCCACAGTCACACACTGTTGGTGGTAAACTGTCTCTGTAGCTACAGCTGCCCTGGGACACATTGACATAAACATATATATATATCATCTCACATGTGTCATTAATAGGCTTTTCAAATGCTACATAAATAAAAGCCATTATTATGTACTAAGTCCCATTTCTGTTTGAGAATAATACATTCAAAATGAACCAGAGGCAAGAGCTCAAATTCAGTACTCAAGTAAAAGTACCAATACTATAACTGTCCAAAACTTGTAAATAAACCCTGGACCTTATAGTTGTGAGCATCCCCAAATTCTACTTTCCGTCTGTCAATTCCTTCATTACTTCAACTAAAGCTAAAACACAGACAGGCATATGTCTCCTCTTAATATACATCGTGTTGACACATATTTAGGCTTACAGTACATGGCTGTTACTAAGTTACCTTACTGACACTTCCTGCTGTGTAATTATAGATTTGTGCAAGTAGTGTATCTTGGCATCTTGGCTTAGAAAAAGGACACTTTCTGATCTTTTGCTTTTCAGAATTCTGTGGCAACATCCCCTTAGGTTTGCATATATTATGTTGTTCTCCCCAGATATGCCACGTGTACTAAAGACTTCAGACTCCACTGGTTTGCTTTTATCTTATGCTGTCACTAAATCATTACTAATATCTCTGAAGTCTTTCTGGCACTTTATCTATACATTTACGTGAACGCGCCGCACCTCATGAATCATTTCACATCTTCTATCTTTTCTGGGTGTCATCAAGCAGTGTTTTAGAATAAGTTCAGTAAGTTCTGCTCCTTGTAATCATTGGGGAAGGAATAATGCAATACCATACGCCCATGTACTTAAGGGCTATGTAAAATAACGTTACTACCCACCTCTGGCACTCAAGTACATTGTATCTACCTCATTAAGTACAATGTAATACACTGCGTAACAAACTGTAATAACATGTAACTACATTGTACCTAACCCAAGCCCCAACCCTAACCATTCTGTATGTCCGATGTAGTTGCATGTTATTACAGTTTGTTACACAGTCTATTACATTGTACTTAATGAGGTAGATACAATGTAGTTAGTACAATGTACCTTATTGTTTGTTACAATTACTTGAATAGCTTTTTGAATGAATTGTAGTATTTTGCGTTCGTTTATAGTAATTAGAGGTGTTTTAATGCATAGAGCAATATATTTTAGTTGTACTTGAGTATAATATCAATACTCCCTTGAAGACAGTTTTTTTAATTTTTGGTAACCCATTTCTGTACATTGCATAGGTAATTAATTTGCATAAATACCAGTTTCCACATACTTGTATATTCTGTGATTCCAACAATACTAACACATAGATTAGAGGTTATGTTCAAACAGTTACTTGATTCTTTGTTCATCAACAGTTTTTGAGTACAATTACAACTTAAGTCAGAATTCTGGCTACTCTACCCACCGTGTGTGCACCGTGGGGTCTATATATAAAGCAATTTAAAAAATGACACTTGCTAATGTTGTGCATCAAGGCAGTCTAAAAAGTGTAAGAAGAATTACTGACCTAATATCATGTAATTGGGCAGATTAAATTTAGCATGAGGCTCAATAGCTGCCTAACAGTCCAGCACTGCTCATGATTTAATATCCATATTTTTTCCCTTTTGTCAGTCTATGCGACTGCGAAAACTGGCCCAGCAGATTGCCGGCTGTAAGCAGTGCATCGAAAGGTCCTCGTCGCTCATCACTCAGGCTGACCAGACCCTCAAGGAGACGGATCACACTCGCTTCCTGCAGACAGCCAAAAGCATATGCGAGAGGTGAGAAACCCAGCGCCGTGTGACACCGCTAACAGGCCAATTCAGGCCGAAGGCAACTCAACTCGCTTTCTTCTACTTTTGTGTTACAGAGTCTCCATGGCAACAGCATCCTCACAGATCCTGCTACCAGAAATTAACTTGAATGACAACTTTGATACCTTCGCCCTGGACTTTACGAGAGAGAAGAAAATGTTGGAAAGCTTGGATTATCTCACAGGTAAATTGGGCTGGAAACTTTTTTTTAATTGATCAGTGTTGAGACAAGGACCAGTTTTAAATACAACAATCGTATGGTTCAAGTTCAAAGCCTCTGGGACCCTATTATCTCACAATAGGAATAAACTGATACAACAACATTTAAGGTAACTATAAATAGTGTTTGCAGGATATCTGAACTGGCAGTTTGAAAGTAAAAGCCAACAATGACTATGTGCTGGGACCTCTTGTATGCCGAATTGATTTGGCATTGATTTCCAACACGGGGCTAACTTTTTTGTTTTGTTTTCTTGTTTTCGTAGCCCCAAATCCTCCAGTAATCCGTGAGGAATTATGTACTGCTTCATACGACACGATCACAGTTCACTGGACTTCAGATGATGAGTTTGCTGTTGTTTCATATGAACTGCAATACACCATTTTCACCAACCAATCAAATGTTGTCAGTAAGTGCAAATAGATTTCTTCCCAAACATATACAAGGCCTGTGTTGTAAAACATGACATTGAATGAACTGAAAGCACTTTCCATTGTTTATGGAAAAGGGCTCTTTCGAGGCTTTTACATTTAATGAGTTGTTAGAGGTTGTCTAGAAGGGGGTAAGATAAAAGATGAGATTCATTTCATGTGCAGAATATTGTTTTTTACGTTGAAGCAGCTTGTTGGAATAGATTCTCCCAAAAAGGTCACAACTTGTTCAGTCAAGCAATTTACTCACATCTGCTTCATTCTTCAAGCATTCTTGAATGAGCACTAGTGCAGTTAAGCCACTATAGCTTGAAACAAGGCATACAATTAGACTGGGGATTGTCTTTCCTCTTCATTTGAATACTGAACAAGGCCGCAACTCAGCACAAGGTTTAATTATAATTTGACTTGTTCTGTGCCAGTGACTGTGTTTTCTTTGACTGCAGGTCTGTGTAATTCCGCTGATAGCTGGATGATAGTGCCAAACATCAAGCAGAATCACTACACTGTGCATGGACTCCAGTGTGGGACTAAGTATATTTTCACAGTGAAGGCAATCAACCAAGCAGGAAGCCGCAGCAGTGAACCAGTGAAACTTAAAACCAATAGTATGTCTCATGCCATAAACATTTATCTTATTATTTACAAAATAATAACCCGATTAAAAAATATGAATCCTTAGGTCAGCCATTCAAGTTGGACCCAAGATCTGCCCATCGGAAATTGAGAATTTCTCACGATAATCTGACAGTGGAAAGAGATGAAACTTCATCCAAGAAGAGCCATAGTCAAGACCGTTTCTCCAGCCACAGTAGCTACGGTGTCACTGGGAATGTGTACATTGACAGTGGCCGGCATTACTGGGAGGCATTGATAGGAGGGAGCACATGGTAAACCTGCAGTATCTTTTAGCTTTGCTTTTAATTCATTATGGTAAAAAATAACATGCATAACAATAAATTTTTTCTTCTTTGTGCAGGTTTGCTGTGGGCATAGCTTATAAGTCAGCACCCAAACACGAGTGGGTCGGGAAGAACTCAGCGTCTTGGGTATTGTCTCGTTGTAACAACTCGTGGGTGGTTCGTCACAACGGTAAAGAGATGCCCATTGACCCGTCCCCTCACCTGAGACGTCTTGGAGTCTTATTGGATTACGACTCTGGATGTCTGTCCTTCTATGACGCTGTGGCCTCTCAGCTCCTGTATACGTTTGACATTGCTTTTGCCCAGCCCGTGTGCCCTGTTTTCAATGTGTGGAACAGATGTTTAACCGTCCTCTCTGGGCTTCCAATTCCTGATTATTTAGATGGCATAGACTGCAACAACTGACCTTGAATGATAGTACATCTGCACTAATGACAAAATAAAATAAAATATACAGGTCCTCAAAGAAACTTTCCTAATATTAACAGTTTATAATTATTTAAATATACAAGCATTTATAAATGAATTATTTGCTTTGCACTTTTAATGTACGTTTTTCATAAAAGGTGTGCAGGGTGCTTCAATGTCAAACATGCACTTTTTTACGTCTGAAAATGTGTATTAAAGGATATTTTGAGAATTTTTGATGCATTTATGAGCCATTGCACTTTACGATGACACGCCCTGTCATTAATATTTGTCTTGTATAAAAATAATGTAATCATGTTTTTAAAATGGATTAATTCTTCACCAAACAAGATAATAGTAGCTAACACTTTCCTCTAGCAATGTCATAAGCAATGCCCTAACATAATGAATTTCTTGCTGTAGCTACAGTTTCCCAGTTTGTAATCAAGCCTCATTATATTTTGTGAAAATAAAATGGTCTGATTGTTATTATATGATAATTGAATGTCTATTATTAATGTCTTATTGTTGAAACAAGAAAATACAATCATATGTATACATATATATATATATATAGGTCTATACACAAGTGTCCGTATACTCCAGAAATCTCCTTCTGACCTCCACTGAGCCAAAATATAACTGACATAATTCTCTCTGACATCTCTATTTGTATGTGTCTAACATGGCTTAAATTTCACAGCGTCTCCTTTTACACAAAGAAGAGAAGAAGAAAAAAATAAAACATGAACTCTGAGTGACCTCTGTATTAGACACCCTGCAGACAAAGCTCTAATATGTGATTTCTTTTGGGGCGACTGGCTGTTTTATAATCAGGAAATTAAATATTTTGGAAATAAGTTGGATAATACCAAAATCAAAATTGCCATTCCAAAAATAAGTGCCTATACAACACAATGTGTAAATACAAGTCTGATCAGGGAAGTGACAGCTGCAAAAAAAATGGTTGAAAGGAAAACAAATGAATTGAATAACAGACGCCTCCACCCTATGGGCTCCACCTGCTGGACCCAGTTATTAACATTAATTAAGATGACGTTAAATGAACGCAGTGGGCACAACACATGTTTAGCTCGCTAGACATCAGGTTGGTTTGGAAATATTACGAGATTCATATGTTTGCTTTGGTTGGTCAATGTTTTGTCAGAACCTTTATTAACAGTTGTCTCCATTGAGTAACCCGGGTCTGTTGTGTGTGTTTGTAGAATTATACGTTTAAAATAACATACATTTCTAAAGTGCAACTACCAATAAAAGTAGTATGCAACTATTTACTTGTAGTTTCAATTACTTTGCTCATTTTTGGATTGGTTGGAGCGCTGCCAATCCATTCACAAGTGGTCCGTCTGTCCAGAGCATGGAGCCAGTACAATACAGAGTTACGCCACCGGAGGTCCATGAAATCTGAATGTTTCAGCTTCAAAATAGTTCCACCTTAGCACATTTCTCAATGAATTTGAATTTTTAGCTTGAGCGGCTACTTCTGGAACAAATGAGTTCAAGGAAGTGCTGTTTTAAAACGGGCCCATTGTCACCAATGGAGATACCTCTGCTTATCTCTATGGCTCTGCGTCTGAAAACTCCGCCCACAATCCCGGAACAGGAAGTGGCTGTGCGTTGCTGACGTTGTTGTCCAAAGTGACGATGGCGTCCATAGAACAGTCCCTCCTGGATCTAACAGATAAAGAAACCCGAGAGAAGCTGTCCTTATGGGACCGCCGCACGGGCGCCATGGCTCCTCTCACGGAGGGGCAGACGGACTCTGTCCTGGAGCTCCGAGCCGCGGCAGAGACGCTCCCTGTTCCTTCTGAGGTGAGATGCTAAGGCTAACTGTGCTGCTAACTTACAAGAGATCTATGACTGTAAGCTGATATAATAATATATCAAGCGGTTGCTCTTCACATTTAATGCCATAAATATAATAAATTAATAAGAATCTGTTTTAAATCAGCTTGTAGTGCCTACTCTTTGACTTTCATTCTGCCACGTCAAGCCACTCAAGTTAGCTCAAACAAATGAGCTGTCACTGGTGTTGTGTTTTGTAGCTGCCCATTGAGGACCTGTGCAGCCTTTCATCCCGCTCCTTACACTCATTTACTGCAACAGTACCAGCTTCAACAGAAGACGTCCTGCTCAAGGGCTTTCAGATGCTTGACATGGAGAATGACAGGATAGAAACTGCACAGCAGGTGCGTATGTGCAGTGCACACGCATATTATCTTTGTACAAATAGATGGTTTTAATATTTGTGATGCTTGCGTATTTTGCAGTTTTTTGCCTGGTTTGCCAAGTTACAGTCCAGTATGGACCAAGATGAGAGCGTGAAGTACAGGTGCTTATCCTCCTTTTAAGCCTAAGATGCCCTTTGAGTGTTGGTAACAAACAACTGGGGGTGCACAATTAAGTCTTGTGCTTTTGAGATGTTTATTTAATACATCAGTCTAACCGTATACAGTATAATGTTCTACTTATATACACAGACTACTATATATTTTGTGTGTAGGTAAGTGAGAAGGACAAGGAACCACTGGTTGAGAGCAGTTAATTGTAGTTATTGGCATGTTATATGTTATATGTTGTGTTATAAATATCACTACTACTCCAAAGAGTAACCGGCCGATGATTAACGTTCTTATGAAGAACAGTACCATGAATTTTACTCTGAAATAAAGTGAACATTTTTATTTCACCAACAGGAAAACGAGAGATGATCTGTACTGTTACCAGGAGCAATGCGAGGCTATCCTTAAAGATGTCGGAGCTGCTTTAGACCAGTTGGACTCGCTCCAGAAACAGTACCTGTTTGTGTCCAACAAGACTGGCACACTTCATGAAGCCTGTGAACAACTCCTCAAAGAGCAGGTAAGTCACTGGTCTTTCTATAAATAAAAAAAAAAAAAAATGCAATAATAATAATCAAAATCATAATAATGTATAATTTATTTCAAAGATATGATTTGTATTGACAGCGGTGGGTGAAAACTATATTTCTTCTGTTTACAGTCAGAGCTTGTTGACCTGGCAGAGAGCATTCAACAAAAGCTGTCATATTTTAATGAGTTAGAAAACATAAATACGGTAAGTTTGGGATCAGTTACTTGAGTTGATTATGAAATCAATGACTCTTTTTCTCCCTTATTCTCATTATTATATTTATCCTGACACAATTCCCTGTTTACATCTTTCCTCTTGGCTAATGTTTTGCAAAGATACACTAGGAACACTTCAAATTCACACTTTTTTTTGTCAATCTTTACACTCAAAATCTGTGATCCACACTGGAACCACTTCTCTGTGCTTAGAATTACATTAAACAACAGAGTCATATACACTTTTAAAATGTATAAATGCTGTTTTATAAAAATATATATGTTTACAGAAACTGAACTCACCAACACTGTCTGTAAATAGTGAAGGCTTTATACCAATGCTGTCTAAACTGGATGACTGCATTGAATATGTCTCCTCCCATGTAAGTACTTGACACCACAATACATATTCATCTTTTGACAGTATTAGATACACTTCCATTGTCTTCTCAAAACACTAATTTTCATCATCTTTGTTTTCCCCAGCCTAATTTTAAGGACTACCCAGTCTATATGGTTAAATTTAAACAATGTCTTTCCAAAGCTATGCACTTCATGAAGATTCATATTGTAAACACTATGCAGAACCTTACAAGCCAGTTGTCAAAAAGGGTAAGTAACCGTATTATGGCTACAGGTTAAATGCCAGGTACTATCACCATTTCATTCTTACAGGATCCGATGGGTTTGGCTAATGCAGACAATGCATTTACGCTTTACTATGTTAAGTTTCGAGCGGCTGCACCTAAAGTTAGAGTGAGTGTAATGTTTTTCCTGAATATAATTTTATTTTCTGTACAAAAATCTGTAACAAAAACATGGGGCAATTGTCTTTTGTAGACATTAATTGAACAGATTGAACAGCGAGCAGAGAAGATTCCAGAGTGGGTACTATTTCTTATTATTTCTAATCTATTTTTTGTGTTCTATGTATTTTACTTATTCCTCTCCTGTCAAATAATGTGCAGGTATCAACACCTGTTAGATGAGATTCACCAGTGCTACCTTGACCAGAGAGAGCAGCTCCTAAGCCCCAGTATTACATCCACCATTACAGACCTGACCAACCAAAACAGCAAAGACCACTGTGCTCTGGTAAGGCATGACTAGGTCTGGGCTGAAGTGCCCTTTTCACAGCCTCATAGGACATTTAAGATGAATAAGAATGGCCAGGACAGAGGCCCCGATTTCTTTTTTTAGAAAGATAGAACTAGGAGTCATCCAAGCTCTGCACATGACGGATCACTATGTGCTATAAAACAAAACAGTCCGTGCCATATTGTTGCCCTGAATGGTCACTTTCTTTTGTGGGATTCCATGTCTTTGGTAAACCCAAATTTCATCATGGTTCCAACTCTGCCCTCCCACAACAGCAACTCTGTGTGTGTATTTGTGTATATGTGTATGTGTGTATATGTGTGTATATATGTGTATGTGTGTGTATATATATGTATGTATGTATATATATATATATATATGTGTGTGTATATATATATATATATATATATATGTATATGTAAAATGTTAAAGACTATGTACATATATGTGCTACAATAGCTGTTATGTCAGCAGTAAACAGTGGTTGTGAAGATGCAGGTAAAACATTCAATCAGTTACATGCAACTGTATGTAAACAGGTTACTCATCAGGTACAGTATAAATATTCATGTGCA
>JAVQKC010135752.1:0-10271 GCA_036025475.1 Philypnodon macrostomus
TTAGGTTTCAGGTTTCAGTTTATTTGTCATATGCACATTCAACACAGGGTCAAAAAATGCAATGAAATGCTTTGGATCGGAAGAACCGTTAGACTCGCTAAGATACTCATGAAGTACTAAGATACTCATGAAGTACTAAGATACTCATGAAGTAACTAATATACTCATGAAGTATTAAATATTATATTAACCTGCCTACTCATGTAAAAGTAAAAAGTACCCACTCAAATAATCACTCAAGAAAAAGTAAAAAAAAAGTAATTGTCAGATGTATGTGTGCTATTCATTTAGTTGTAATCAAAAAAATAAGTAAATCAATTAACAAACATCAAAATTCCAGTTCATCTCCTCCACAGAAAAGGGTAAAATCACTCTCGAGTTCCAGTCTTACTCAATGTCAAATGAATATTACTCAAGTAATAGTCAAATATGGTGCAGTAATACTCGTCTTAAAAGTACCCTTTATTCAAAAGGTCACTCAAGCAAATCTGATGAAGAATTTGACCATTAAATCGTTCTGCAGGTTGATTTGTCAAATGTAACAAGTGTTGTACATATTTCATGCCAGAGGGATTGCGTGACTAAAGAGGTGCAAATGCTGAAGATGATTGACTGGTGAATATGTGTAAAGGTCTGTTTGTTGTTTATTTGATCAGACAAACTGAGGCAAGTATGGTACGTGGGAGAGGTGACATGAATCACCAGTGAGAAGGTGACACCAGGTCACTCTAAGATTTCAGTGCTCAGGATGGATGAAGTCATTCTCAATACAGTGGGAAGATTATTTATTTAGTGGAAAAAAAGATTGTTAAAAGTGGATATCAGGGAAAAATCTGAATGTATAAAAAAACAAAAGAAATTCAAGGCAATGTGGGAGGAAACAGAAACATAATCTCACTGTTATTTGTATGTCTGCATGGCCATTACAACAGGTCTGAGCCAGAGTAAAACGGGTGCTCTAAATATGTGAGCTGAATAGTCCATATGTTTGCATGATTTAGATTTTTGGGAGTGTTTCTAAGCCCATTGTGATCATGCACAATCACCCCCAATTATGAGCAACTTCAAGAGTCCACCTTGAGATTTTCCTATTGACACTATATAATGTGTCATATATATACATTTGTGACATTTATATAATGTAGAGTAAGAGGAAGTGTTTGCAATATTGGTTTTCCTTTTGTGGCCCAGTCCCAGCTTGTATTAAATTACTTTCTGGTATTGCTTTTCGTAAAATTGTACAGTATTTCAACTTCACCTCATATGTTGTTTGAAAATTAGATTACTATAAAATTAGATTTAAAAATTGCTTCAACTTTTATGTAAAAAAATATCACTTATAGCCATATCTATCAAAAACAAAGTTTTTATTAAATTTATTAAATTATGTAATGTCCCTTAACACATTTGTTGAGTTAAATTTTTGCTAAATCCCTTGAAATTTATTTTTTAATAAAAGACTTCTCCATTTCATATTCTGTTGTTTTTATTGTGATAACGAGAATTTGTAAAACGAGGAAAAAGAGCCACCATATTGTAAAAATTGAAAAATCTTGAAGGAGAGAAAACCGGCACTAAATATATTGATTACATTTCTCCTGAATCAGTCTGCCCCTTCTGTGCTGACTGCTGCCACAGCTGAAACATAGTATGGTCCTTCTCTCAGGTACGTTTTCAGACGTAGGAGGTTCTGGCTACCCAGGATTTCCGTCACTGTGGATGAACTGAGAAGAGCTCCCACGAGCTCAAACTTGGCGTCTTTCACCTCCTTGTTCTGACTTGTTGAGCGATCCAAAACAAACTCCATGAAACCAGGAGTGGTCATCATTAATTTCTGACCCCATGGTTGAGCAGCAATAGCCTAGAAAACAATTAAACAGGTAACTACTGGTCACTGTGGCAAGTATTCATGAAAGGATTATCACCTGCCACAGTTTAGATCATGAAAGGTTTGTTGCATAACATCTCTTAATTCATGCTTTTAAAATATACACATCATTTGTGTGAAATTACATACAATCTATTGATTACCATTACCTGATTTCTACTACAACACATTATAATATCACTATAGAATGATAGTTTTCCACAAAAGTATGTAAATATGTTTTTGTGAGCAATATATTTTCAAGCTTTCTAGTCAGAAAATTTCAAGGCATTTCAGCAGTAAGTTAGGCCTAATATAGGCTGTAGTATAGAATCCAACGGGACAAAGCGTCTAATTGGATTAAATATGTTTCTAGTCAAAATGTAAATCTACTAGCAGGTTGGTTAGTGTTAATGTGATGTCCTGTAAGTAAAGTACAGCTAGTAATAAAAATATGATCCTATAAGTGACTCAATTGAACATGCAGGCTGTATAAACAACACTCACAGCAAATATGCGTAAAGCCCCACAGTGCAGCTCAGGGAAGGGCTGTGTGCTGATTTTGTGAATCATGTCGAGGGGCTGGTTAGACAAAAGCAGGAACCAGGACTCTGTCAGGGCCAAAAGATCTTCGGTCTGATGCTCTGGCTTCAACAAAACACTAGTTATTCACAACATTATTTATATTAAAAAGACTCTATATGTAAATACCTGTAGTGTGAGAAGTTGAGATAAGGCATCTAAGCTTCGTACTCGAAGCTCTGTAGCTCCTGTGCTGGCAAGGTGGCTCATCCTTACCAGCACGGCTTTTAATTTTTGTCCTTTATAATGAAGGGGAGGAAAATTATTGTAACGTCATAAGACAAAGCTTGGTTATATTTTTCTTTTGTATGATGAATTAACTAAATCAGTACCTGTCTTCTGCAGTGCCTGCTTGCCTTCTACAGTAGATCCAAGTAAGCCCAAAGTGTCCAGAGCTACACCGATCATAGCAGGGTCTGGATCCAGTGCCATCTCAAAGACCTTGTTCTGAAAAGCTGGGTATGTTTCACAAACCTGCTGAGGGCTGTCCATGATGGCCACGTTGCCAAAGAACTTAATCAAACCTTAAAAAAAAAATACAAAAAAAATCAAGATTCATGTTTATTGAGCCAATATGAAAATAAATTAAATGTGCATCAGGACAACACATACCAGGAAGGTAGAGAGATGAGAATGGGTCAGTGTCTGCCCCTTTGATCATGTTTGAGATCTTGTTCATTATGCCTTGCTGGGCCAAGAATTGTCGGCCATGTTGACTTTCTGCTAAATTTGTCACCATTTCAACTGCAGTGACTCTAAAAGCAAAGTTACACCATTATCAGTGGTTGTCTAATAAGCTTATATACTAGACGACTACTAGTCTGGAGGTTTACTACAAAGAGTAATTAATAAAAAATAATTAAAAAGCTTAATAACTGACTATCTGACCCTACTTTAGTCCCTCCCCTGGCCTCTCCAGCAACATCAAACCAGAGTTTGTGGGATACCCTTTGACCCATAATTATAGACAGATTACCTACTTTACATTCAATTATACGTATCAATTTTAAGCATTCTTGATATATTTAAAAAAAAAAAAATCTTGTTCAGGAAACCTCCAGATGACATCTTGAATGGTAATAATGACCTTATTACCTGATTAATACATCGTCTCCTGTCAGTTCACTAATCAGTTGTGAAATGAGGCCGCTGTTGACACAATATCCAAGAGAAATGGGAGAGAAGGATGAGATTTCCACGACCATCTGTAAAAAGCACAATCTTAAAACATTAATTAACACACACAATTTATTTTATATCTAACGATTACTTCCTCATACCTCATATATTCTGTATCTCACAACATCACTTATGGCCATCACTTCCTTCACAGTTCTTAAGAGATCAGTCTGGAATAATTTATCTAAGCCAGGCTTTGAGTGACTTAGTTTTGACAGGGACTGAATAGCCTAAGAACAAAATACTGTTAATAACCATTATTATGCATGCAATATATTCAAAAGTGAGATACCTGTTTAGCCACAGACATTTTCTCCTCTCCAATGGACCGGATGACAGCACAAAGGAGGTCATTGTTGTTGAGGATTTCAGTGACAGCTTCTGGATGTTCTACCATTCTCCCGATCTGCAGAATTAATAATAACATTTCATTGCTTCTAATGAACTATAGAAAATTGGGCTGCACACTATTTCAAATGTATCTATAAGCAATAGTCTTCAATCTACTTGTTCTGTCTTTATTTTTTTAAACTAGGTAACAAAGGAACTATTCCTGCATAATTGAACTTGCATCAAAATATCAGAAATGTGTAAATGTTTTTCTCACGTTGTGGTGCCCTAGTAGAAAATATGATAGGGTTAAACAAACCTGTGTCAGAGCAAGAATCTTGACAGCTTCGTTGTCATGTGTGATGCCTTCTTGAAGCTCGGCTCTGTAGTTCTGAGCCAAATGAACTGGACTTAGTGCCATTAGGATTCTTTCTAGTATGTCCACACATAGCTCCACCTGTTGCCTGTTCACAACAAAAAAACATTTAGTCTACTATGGTAAAGCAAAATAATAATGTACGGTGTGGGTTTGTGGTGATGATAGCTCTCCAATGAAAAAGAAAAACTACATAAGATAGAGCAGGATACCTTTATCAGCAACACTTTATTAGTTTGTCATTGATTAAATCAACGTACACATTTCTTAATAATTCATTAAAAACGTAAGCTTTTGTTTATTCACAAAAAATTTCCCAAAGGTCATTGCTATTTCTGTTGCTCGCTAAATTCAGCTGTTTTTAAAATCTCCATCAGAATTTTTTGGTCTAGAAATCTGAATCACCAGAAATTAGTACCCTAGCTAAAAAATGAAAATTGTAAATAGAACTTTTTTTTTATTCACTGAATGTTTTGTAGACACACACACTAGTGGGTTTGTTTTGAATCTTTAAACAGCTAGCTTCCACACAGCTAGGTTAATTTATATTAAATGCCGTTACCGACCTCAAATCCTACATTTTAGTTTCTATTTTGCAGCATATTATAAAGCTAACTGCACAGTGACTCAGCAAAGAGTTTCATTTTGATGCAGACTCATAGCAAACCTGGAGTTGGAGTTTAACAAAGAGAAAATGACATCCAAACGCTGCCCGCTCAACGAGTCTCTCAAAGCACTGATGGGTATGGAGAGTAGGGCTGTTTTTAGACTCTGTAATTCTTCAATAGGATCACCCACAGAAGCGATTTCAGACAGTAAATCCCCGATAGACGCGGCCATGACAGTGATATTTTGGCTGCTGCTAAATTCCGCCTGTTGTCAAACGTGACTTCTTCATTCCCCGTGAGTCATCTTCGCGCGTTTCCTCCAAAACACCATTGGGCAGCATCGCCGCCACGTGGATAGATGCATAAATGCACCGCTTCGACATCATCTCACTTACTTTCTCCGTCTGCTACTGTCAATACTTATAAGGTGATTGTTTTATTTATGTATTTATTTGCATACACAATAAACGTTAAAACAATTTGTGAAGAGGTTAAAGATCTAAACATACAATAAATAAAAGTATAGGCTAAATATGGCAATGCAGTGCATAAACAAGGTGTATACTAAAGTGACATTATAAAGTGACAATAATGAAAACTGTTGACTATAAACTTAGTCACAGTTACTAATTTTACATTAAAAATAATAATTATGACTGTAGATAATAATGGATTGGATTTATATTGCACTTTACAATGCCCATGGCTTTCTCAAAGCAATTACATATCCTTTTTTTTGTATTATTCATTCACTCCTCAGTCACACCTGATGTGGTAAGCTATTTATGTAGCCACAGCTGCCCTGGGGCACACTGACGGAAGCATGGCTGCCAGTCTGTGCCTACGGCCCCTCCGACCACCACCAAACATCAATCACACAACCTCGTTCATAGGCAATGTGGGTTAAGTGTCTTGCCCAGTGACACAATGACAGTGTGTGTTTGGACGGGGACTCGAACCACCGACCCTCTGGTTGAAGGGCGAGCGCCTACCCACTGCACCACTGCTGGTGTTTGTGCTTCCGTCAAAACATGGGACATCTGGTCACCTATGTACGGTAAGGTATCACTTTGTCTGCTTGTGTTGTTGCTTGTGTTGTTCGAAAAAGAGGTAAACTTAAAAACAACAGCTATAAATCAAGAAGCTGTCAAAACACTAACTAACTTTAAAGTATAGGCCTAGCTTTATTTTGCCTGCACAGAAAATTCAACCGCAAACGTTATGTATACTGCTCATATTGACTTTTGTATTCTTTTGATTTTTCATGTGTCAGTAATTGGAAGCTGGAAAATATACTGGATTGTAATGCAAAAAAGCTTTGTTGTCTTTTTCAATATGATCCACAGGGGATAGGTTTGGCCAGAGTCCATGGTGTCTGCAGTGCTTTCCCCCACCTCTGTCAGTTCATGTAATAAAAGGCCAGACAACACAGACTCAGCAGGTTTGTGTATTTTGGCATTCGACCAAACAGAATTGTGTCAGGGCAACATGTCCACCTGGATTGTTGACCTTATCGTCATTACATTTATCAATGAGTAATATTTAACTTAAATGATTCTAGGGGTTATTAAATGAAGTCATAATTCTGGCAGCACAATATGATAACCATGTTTACCATAACCATAATTTTGTGAACCTAATATTTTTGATTAATCAGTAACAGGCAGTAACAGTAATTAGTTTACTTGACACAACTGCTCCAAAAACAACACTTAAGACCAGGCCAAATGCCCATTTTACATTTTAATCACTTATTTTTTTTATTTATGACAGCAAAGATATATAAAAGTTTTTCTATTTTCTGTTGTTGAACTGTTTCTTTTGGGATCATTAATGATGTATGTGGAGCTCTCCTCCTTTATGTGACTTTTGGAGGTGTAGGGTTACGTGCAGCTAGAGTTTCATGAAAGTGGAAACTGTTGTTGTTGAACTTACTTCATCAAGGTCCAGCCTCGTACCTGCTTCACAATTTCAGAAATAAAGCCGGTGCCATGCAGGTACACCTTTGACATTTGCATGTTAATATTCTGTTAAATGTATTTATTGTGACTGTATATTTTTGTTTCAGTGTACTTTTTGTAAGCTGCGTACGCATCAGTGGTGTTTCCTGCTCTTCAATGTGCTCCTCTTCCACGCCTTGCTTTTCGGGGCGGATTTTGTTGAGGAATACCTATTGCAGCCTACACCTGGGCTCTACACTGACGGCAATGTGGTGGCAGTGCGAGAAAAGGCTAGAAAACTTGATTTGACGGATGACAGAGAAAATGTATCCCAAGCCTACGCTGTCTCTAACCCCAACGCATGCACAAATATGGATCTATTCCTCCTTGTGCTTGTATTCAGCTCACCACCAAATGTGACACAGAGAGATGCAGTGAGAAAGACATGGGGCAACCAAACGCTCATCCAAGGCTTTCCTGTTAAAACACTGTTTTTTGTGGGATCATCTCAAACTTCTCTTGCTCAAGATGAACTGATAGAAGAGTCCAAGTCTTATGGGGACATAGTTCAAGGATATGTGGTATCTGACGCATCTGTCAGAGGCCCCGTGGAAAGAACAGGCCTAGCCCTGCGTTGGGTCATTGCTTTCTGTCCTGTTGCCCGTTTTGTCTTGCTGACCCAAGACACGGTGTACATCAACCTCCGTGCCATTGGATCATATTTGCTTGGACTTCACAGACATCCAGAAGATCTTTACTTAGGACGTGTTATTCAAAGAGACTCACCCAATAGAGACCCCAACAGTCCTGGATACCTACCCCCAGCTTTGTATCCCAACAAGTTCCTACCTGAATACTGTGACCAGACAGCCTATGTTCTGTCCCAAGATGTAGTCCGTAAAGTCTACATTGCCTCGGCCGGGGTCCACGCAGCAGTGCCCCCTGATGTTTTTGTAGGTCTGTGTGCTCAAAAGGCCGGAGTTGCACCCACACACAGTGCAAGGTTCTCAGGAGATAAACATATCCAATACAACGCCTGCTGTTATCACTACCTGTTCAGCTCTGCAGGGATGGGCAGCAAAGAACTGGTGAGAGTTTGGACGGACATGCAACAAAAAGAGAAAAAGTGCTCGATGTTTAGAACCTACTCTGGTCTAGTGAAGTGCAAGGCTCTGACATACTTACACAAACTGGCTTTGTTCAACTTAATGGAATAAGCTGGTGTATTTTTTAGAACCTAGTGATTTACCTACACCTCAGAAGTGTCTTTCAAACTGAACTAGCTAATGGGATATACACAGTGATATATTAATGTAAATAATTGTGATATACATTTGGGTTGTTTTTGTTGTATAATACTGTCTGACTGAAAGCCCCTTAAAAGTTGTAAATGTAGGAGTCTCTCTAGTGTCCAGTGTAAAGCATGGTGTGGTATTTTCTATCTGTCTCGTTCCAACAGAAAATTCAACTCTTAAAAAAGATCATCACAACTAAGACTCATAAAACAATTGGACACAGATGTATCTACCATTTTAATTATAGTTATTTTTGTGTCATTTCATTAAAGTGGGTTTAACAAGAAATGTAAATGTCCGAGTCATATTGAAATGTAGCAGACAGACTACTGCTGCCGTCCTAAATTCCACAAAGGAAGCTCTGGCCTGAGTCCCAGCAACATGAGCTGAACAAACAAAATGTTTGGATGTCCTGAAAGCACTTTCTCTTCTGTTAACATGCCAGTGGTTCACACCCCACACTGGCCTGGGTCCACTGCGTCTGCAAAACTTTCCCTCGTCCTGCCTGTCTCTTCATCGTATTTAAAGCATAATGTGTAATCTATGACTCAGCAACAGTTTTATATCACTATATCCGTCTGAGATAAAGATTCATCAATCTGTGCGCCACATGAATGTCTCAATAAGGCTCAGGATTTTCCATATTCAGTACATCTTGAGGTCTGGGGGGTTTACCTGGGGGTGAGTGGTAAAAAGGCTGTTGCGCCCCCAAACCACATGTCTCCTGAAGCCGTCGCACACACTGCTGCTGTCTGCAGAGACTAGTGTGGGTTGGAGGGTGGATCAACTGCGTGTGGGTGGTGAGCAGCTCTAAACTGAATGCTCCCTCAGAGACAGTGCAGCGGCTCATCACAGAAACACTGGTTTATTTAGACTGTTTACTCTGACGTGGACGGCTCAGATTCACAAGTCATGTCTGCAACAGTCACTGACTCAACCGATAAAGGAAATAATTGTACTTTTTTTTCTTACCGCTACATTTCCAGCACCTTTGGCTTAACCGAATTCAATACAAATCTTCACTTTCTTGTTGAAATGAAATGAATAATAAAACTGATTTTACTGAAACTACAGCGGCCCAATAACAGTCAAACTACACAAAATGTTTTTGCAGAAGAAGAAAATCATTTACACTAAAGGACTATACAAGTAAAACCAAAAGAGAGACACATTGGTTCACTATCAGATTTATACTTTTATTACTAACTTTTTTTTAACCAAATGGTACAGAATAAAAATGACATGTATTACATACGGCAGACCAGTGTAGTACTAAACCACAGAGTGATTTATCATCGCGAGTCGTGCTTTCAGAAGTGCTCTGGGTGGAGTCTGAGCCTGTAATAGCCCAGATCACTTGTTATTATGGGCTTGTACTCGTATGGATGAGCTCTCTTGTGGTTATGTTGTGTCTTTCATATACTTGGCCTCTTCCAGATGATCAAGACATCTGCTAACACTTTAATAAGCTTGGTCCATATTATTCCTAACTGCATTTATATCTTATCTTATTTATAAAAGTAAAACATAGCTACATTATTGCTATTACTTAAACTAGGCCTACACTGTCATACCCG
This sequence comes from Philypnodon macrostomus, assembly GCA_036025475.1. NCBI lineage: Eukaryota > Metazoa > Chordata > Actinopteri > Gobiiformes > Eleotridae > Philypnodon > Philypnodon macrostomus. Next base: position 9,755 of record JAVQKC010135752.1, read on the forward strand.
ACAGTAAGGTGTATATCGGCGAAATGGCCCCATACGTCTGTCTCAACTGCTATGGCACCAACGGGAACCTTAATCAGAAATTGTGTGTGTTAACAAGCAATTAAGAGGCCCCACCCCCAAACCATGACAAACATGGGAAGGGTCTATTTGTCTTTTTTGATGTTTATGAAGGATGTTTTTTGACAAATTTGGTAAATTTCCCCTAAAACTACATTCTTCTTTCAGTCTATAGGGGGCGCTATAGTGGTAACTGCCATCATATTGGTCAAATGTGTTCAGGGCCGGGGGGTAATTAGGTATTTCAGGTTTGAGCCTAATCAAGTATGTGCACGTAAGAGGCTGTCAAATATACCTTCAATTTCAATCCAAAATGTCCGACTTCCTGTTTGTTGTAGGGTGGGGTCATAATAATATTTTATGTTGGGTACACTGTGGAGAATCACTGTACCACGTTTCAGTGCTCTCTGCCAAAGTAAGTAAGCATAGGCCCTTTTTTTAAATAAGACGTTGTTATGAT
>JAVQKC010135753.1:0-25804 GCA_036025475.1 Philypnodon macrostomus
AGATGAAAAAGACCATTCTTTTACAGGAGACTAACGCCTGAGTCACATGTTTATGTTCAGCAGGATTATTGGCTCAATAAAAGTGCATCAAAACATTAATTTATGAATTATTTAATTGTGATTAATCGAAGATGTACCAAACTCAATCCAGTTCTGCATCTTCATGATATGTACCTGTGTGCAACAGTTGAAACAGATCCAGCAAAGACTTTTTTGAGTTATTGCATTCACAGTTTTGGCCCGTTATTATATAATTACTTAATTAATGTTCATGATGGATGTTTTTGAGATATCGCGTTCACAGCTAGGATCTGCGGACACGGACACAGACCAAAGTGATTCAATAATATTGTTGTTTCGCCGTAGTAGTACCCCTTGTTGGCTTACTTCAGTAAGGTTTGATCAGGAGATTGTTGCGGTACTTGGTGTTAGCATATAAAACAAATAAGTCTACACCTGCAATAAATATAAAAGAAAAGAAAACCCTAGACTATATATACATATATATAAAAGACAACATTACAAAATATACAGGATGGACATTCTTTATTTGTGCCAAAATTCATGCCATTTTGTTTATGTTCACCAGGATTAATGGCTCAATTAAAGTGCTTCAGGGCATTAGTTAGTTAACTAATTGTCATTAATCGTAGAACCAAAATCAATCTAGTTCAGCGTCTTCATGATATTTAACTGTCTGCAAAAGTGGAAAAAGATTCGGCAACGACTTTTTGAGTTATTGTGTTCACAGCTTTAGGTCATTAATAATTAATATTAGGTAACTGTGTGTAAAATTTGACACTGATGTGGCAATTCATTTTTGAGTTACCTCATTCACACGTAGGATCTGATTCCATAATATTGAAACGTGTTTCAGCGATACAATTATTTATGATTTGACAAATTTTGTTTTACCATGATTTTGTTATAGTTTTATTATGATTTTTTTTTCTTCATTCACACTCACTCTTCTTCTGTTCCTCCTCTAACCCATCGTTCTTCTTCTGTTCCTCCTCTAACCCATCGCTCTTCTTCTGTTCCTCCTCGTCCCCATATGTGCAGCAACACTGTCTTTCAGAGCCCTGATAAATCATAATTTAAACAAAAGGCATTGAGAGACAGTAGGGCTGATAAATCACTGGAGAGTTTCAGCAGCATCTGCATTTTGTGTTGGATGTGGACGTGGGGAGCCTGGCAGGCGCACACTGGGAAACATGACTAATGACTCAGAACTCAGAGAGAAGAGTAAACATACTACAGTGTTTCTTCTATGGGACGCTTTACCCTGGGGCAGCCACTCCTTCGACATGTCACACTGTACCTTTTTATAATGCATTCAGATGTGATTTTTGACATAATTTTTGACACCTCTAAATCTAAGTTTCACATTTTATGAATTTCTCTATATAAAAAATATTTGGTGAAAATGACTTCTTTCAAAGGTTCCTTTCTGCGGTTGCTATTATTTTCTCTACTATGGTTTTGTATTGTTTGCTGAAAAAGCTCAGATCTAGTATATGAGACTTTAAGTCCATTTCTCCACCTGCTGAATACACTCACTTTATTGTGACAGCTCATGCCAGTGCCAGACAGAGCATGCAGGGCACAGGGTCTTTTTAGCCTGACTTGTCTCCCTAAAAGTCAAGTTAGCATAATAGAAAATCCTTAATGGTGGTTGTCTGGAACTGGAAATGGCCATCATCTATAAGAAGCATGTATAAAGGTTGAGACCAGCAGCACAACGGACTAGAGGTGATAAATGCTGGACTATGGTAGACTGGACAGGTAAGTGTCTGTGTCTATGAAGAAATACCATGAATCTGTTGCAGATTTAGCGCAAGAGATGTTGTGCAGACAGGGGATTAGTATTCTGAAGGTCAGGTCTGTGAATCGATTTCACCACTGAGGGAAAAGGAAGCAGAAAGTTGAGCAGGTAAAGTGTTGGACTTCCAAATTTTAAAATGATCTTCTCAGAACTGAAATGGGGTAATGTGGGTCAGAGTGTTACAAAATCAGAAGAGTAAGCATATTGAAGACATTCAAGGTTAGTGGACAAGGTTAGTGCTTATCAGGCTTTTCAGTATACAACTAACTACCCCATGAAGAAAGAACAAATACTGTACAATATCTGATGATGATGCTACACCAACCAGTATAATCTTCACTCAAATGCTGTGATGTTAATAACTCATGACAGATCCTAGAAATTAACCAATAGTCCAACTACGTCATCATTTCCTGACCATATTTATCATTCTGATAGGACTGGCCTTTGGCGTTTGTCTTTTGGACGAAGCTTGGGGTGGGTGTATCCTCATCCCAAATCCATGCCAATAGACCACACAGTGTCTGGCAGTGGACCGACAGTGTCCCTATTGCCTTCTCTCTTGGATTTAAAGGTTATCTCCAACTCGCCTGTCCGGGGCCCGTGGCAAGGCTGGGGACAGCAGCCAGTCGGCCACAGGTGTGAGCTGTGTCGATAAGGCAGTCGAGGGGAGGAGGCAGTGGGTGCGGGGTGGGGCCAGAGCATAGAAAAGAGATATCTTGGTCCATTGTGGCGCTAGACTGACCTTCATTCATATGTACTCAGATGGAGCGCTCCTGGGACGGAAAAGCCCAAAAGATTGTTCCACATTGCTGCACTCTTTACAAGGCACGGCACAGAATGATATAAACAATAAATAATACGCAGAGAAATGAAAAAAATCGGTTGATATACTGCTGTGGAGTAAGGTTGTGAATTTAAAAAAGTCATCAGGCAGCATTTGAGACAGTGCTGGACATAAACCTGGCCTTATGCAGTTTTAAAGTTTGCCCACAGGGATTATGGATTAGGAGCTCATCTGTTCCCCTGCTTTACTAAATGAAAACACAGAATGAGCTAGTACACAGCAGCCAATCCCAGAGCTCACTAGCTCACTTTCACTATGTGTAGCTGCATTAATAACTAATAGGTGGAACATTAGGGAGGAATGGTGAATATGTCTTGAGGGATTGCATTAGCCTTCTGTACAGCATCTCCTTATTTGTAGGACAAGACGGGGAGGCAGGATACACTGTCCTTTCTTTGACTTTCTTACTCCATTAAGTGTCCTGGGAGAATAATTCCACTGCTACTAAAAGTGCAGAGAAACAGCACAGATGTATGTAGACTGCTGCACATGTGCCTAACTGCGACCCCCAACAACATATGTGTCATATGTGCTGACTTGCAGAAGACACTGACTATATACATGTTGACATAAACCTGTTATATTCATTAGAGTTAAATATTTAAAACACTATCCGTGCAAGACCATATGCATCACTGTTTTATCGCATCATAGCCTATGTGTGAACACTTTGTGCAAGAGCAGTATTATTACCCCGAAAACTTCAGCAGAACGTCTCATGCTCATCACCTCAAAAACAAAAAATCACACCAGGGACTTTCAGACGTGGTTCTGCAGAGGCTCGTGTGTCTCTGCCCTCTGTATTTTACGCTGCATCTTGGGGATTGGGGCAAAACAAAACAGGCAAAGCATGCCTGTTTCACAAGATGGATGCAACACTTGGGCATGTCTGCAGCTAAACATAGCACTAGCCCTCCAAATGTGTTTATACTGTAATTAATGACTTAGCACCAAAAGCTGTGGCTATTGTTAGGTTTGGTTTGAGTTTTTGAGTACATGTGATTAATACAATTAATTACATTATGTTATATAATTATGCATTTCAGTATTTCTGCTTCAGGTATTTTCATTGGTAAGAGGTTACTCTATTTTGGTTGTGGAGAGAATTGTTTGCAAAATATTACATACCAGACCTATCGTGTATATCGTGTGTGCCATTGATTGGATGACAATGACACACATCACACTACCATGGACTGTATATGAAGTACTGTAAGAATGGATAAAGAGGAGAAACAGAAATGAATTGATTTGAAGTGTGTGCAGCTGTTGTAACTTGAACCTGTGAGCTCATTCAATTTAGGATTTGGATTTTAAATATTTATCTAATATTTTTTGGACATCTTTTTACTTCACACAATTTGGTGACCCTGGTGTGATCAGAACACGTAACCTTCTGATTTTTCAACAATTTGGAGACGCTGAAATCTGTCCAGAAATATTTTTAAGACCAAAATAACACCTGTGCAATAACACAACAGCATCGACAGACAGAAGCACTGAAGCATTTGTAGTGTCACCGAAATTAAAACTAATAAACAGAGTTCAGCCTCTTTAGTTAAATGTTGGAAAACTCTTACCAAAAAAAACTGTAGGAGCCACGAAAGAAAAAAGATAAAGCACCAGACAGGCCGAGACAATGAATCTGAGCCAAAAGTCTGTATCGTCTCAAAGTGCTACTGTGACTGAAATTACAGCTTTATTACCTGATGTCATAATACAAAGGAGTAAAACACTGAGCATCAGAAAGGGTGATTCTCAAGTTTTAAAGAAGGATTTCACAAAACTTGACAAACTCAAGGAATTGCCAGTCGAGGCATTCATCAGTGGATTCCTTCCATCGACCATCGTGCACTGTCTGGTTCAACTCCAGCTTCACCAATTACTAACCATTTGAAAGCCTGGTCAAATCTGTAATTAGAATGGTGCCTCTGAAACCTGACATGGCAAGATCACAGATCATATCAACACTGCTGAACTGTTCAGCCCAAAATCTACCCCCACAGCTCCCTAAGAACTGCACCATTTGGATTGGATTTGGATTTGGCAATAAATAAACAAGTCTGTTGTATTAGTGATGGCGTCAAAGGGGGAACTCTTAGGTTTGGTTTGAGCTTTTGAGTATATGTGAGCTTTTGTTGTTGTGTTATATTACTTTTACATTATGCCTTTCCGTATTTCTGCTTCAGATATTACTATGTGTTTTTCTGTGTAATTTTCATTGGTTGGAGGTCAGTCTGACCTTGCAAAATATGACATACCAGATCTGACTATCGTGTGTGTCACTGATTGCCTGAAAATGACACGTCACACCACCATGGACTGTATATGAAGTACTGTAAGAAGTGTGTGAAGAGGGAGAAGAGAAACTGAAATGATTTGAAATGAATTGATTTGAAATGTGTGGCGCGGCTGAAAAGATGCTAATGTGTAACTTGAACCTGTGAGGTCGTTTATGATGATATTTGGACAGATCCAGACATGATTCTTCGCACTATCCAGTCCCATTTGTATAATCCTCCTAAAACATTTGGGTCGTAAATCAACATAATTCCCTCATACAGCGATGCCTTAATGTTTATTTCACCGATAGGTGCTTCTGTGCTTTTAATTTGAAAGTGTAGTGGAAGTTTGATTTTAGAATTCCAGGGCCTATACTTCCCGCTTAGCCGCCTTTAGCTCAGGATATTGATGCGGGAGACGTGGCAGCGCCGCTGGAAACAGGTTTCAATCCTATTTGGAGCAGCATGCCTCAGGAGAGCCGTCTGTGAGCCGCACCTGGATGTCTGTGGTGTGAATTGGCACTGATTACAACAGAGAGCAGTTCTGGTGCAGTTCTGCCGCTCTCCTCTTGGTGTAAATTGGGGGTTTATTTGCATGTCACCAGTGGAAACTACTGTGTAGTGAAACACTATTGTCTACTTTATTGTAATGCAGAAAGAAAAGACACACTTTCTATGCATGATAATTATCCTGGTAACCACGATGTGGTAATGATGATTCATTGATTGTTTTTCAGGGCTCAGTGAAGCACAGAGATTGTATAGTTATTATGGAGGGGAGTTGCTGATGTTCACTCAGCTAGAGGCTCCAATTTTCTGAAAAGGCAGAGGTTGTAATAAACCACACGTATGTCCACACACGTCCACACACACGTCCACACACATGTCCACACACGTCCACACACGTCCACACACATGTCCACACACACGTCCACACACATGTCCACACACACGTCCAAACACATGTCCACACACACATCCACACACATGTCCACACACACGCCAAGAGAGAGAAATCCACTCTTGTCTGTCTTTGCCTGATTCCAGACACTTCATAAACATCATTAATCAACGTGACTACCACTGTGCACCCCTACCTGCTTTTTGTAATTAAATCAATGTACAGGGCACCACAGGCTTGGTTCTTCCTTCACAGATAGAATGATTCAGCCTACACACGTAGAAATAACTAGCGGTGGTAGGTACTATAGAGCCAAGATGGGGCCCTGGCTGCACACGTGGGAAGATTTGCCGAGAGAAGCTAAGTCTGAAATTGGTGACAAAGGTGACAGATGTCCTTTGTTGTTGTATTCTTTAAAAATAACCCCTGCCACATCTGCAGCAGAGGCTCCAGTGGAAGGCTTCTATTCAGCAAAGTTTAGATTGTATAACCTCTACCATTCACAGGCTCACAGTGCAGAACACATCCCACAAAAGCGAGAAAACACGACAGAAAAGCAAGCTACAGGACTGCAGATTGAAAAAGGAAGACTCTTTGACCGAATGAGCTTTATACTAATGCATACAGTACCAGAGTTTCAGAAAATATACTGCAGACGTCGTACAATTATAACAAAGGTTAGCAAATGATGTACGTATTTTGTATTTATTTACTGTACAAAATGTGAGCTTTCTATCCATTGGGTACAGGTTGTGAGAGAACATCACCATATGCCAAGCTTTACATGTTCAAGTAAGGGCTAGAAGAGGTTCGAAAGGGCTAACTGCATAGAGGCAGGTACTTTGATGACTTTGGTGATTTGTGCCTGATTCTGCAGAAGGAAGCACGCTGGAGATAAAGAGAGCGCAGACTCTAGAACTTTCTCTCACACATAACGTGACATGGCAATGGCTCATAAAGACAAAGTAAATAAATTAGAAGCAGAGGTTTATGGCAGCAGTGAATTGGGCTGGAGCTGCCATAGGGGACAGGCAGTAAAAGAGTGGGAATCATATCTAAGCAGTCCATATGGGTAAGGCTGGCAAATATTTGTGAACATAGGAATAAATAGGGTCAAGCCAAAGAAGTCAACAGGGTCAAGCTGTCCAAATAAAACAGCAGGAAATAGAAATTGCATATAATTATAACTTTTAATCATTTTGACATTGGCTTAGTAGTGGGTTGGTTGGTGTTTCAGCCATGTTCATACTGCTGTTCTGGCTAATGGTCAAATATTTTAAGTGTGATTGATGTGGTAATAGAGGCGTTGCTGCCACATCTGTCAGTCAGCCCTAAGGCAACTGTGGCTAAAGTGGCAGCTTGCCACAACCAGACTGTATCAATTATAAAGCACTTTGAGTATAGAGAAAAAGTGTTATATAAATCGGAAGCATTATTGCCTCTTGTCCAAACTGATTCCCCTGGATCTTAAACGTCTTCACGATCATAATAATGTTATCAGTGTCATGTGCTTCACAGTGACCAGCATCGCCAAGCGCTACCTCACTGATGCTCTTATTTGTTCAGAGTAATTACACTAATTACTCAAAATAAATGTAGTAATGATTTATTGATTTTGAAACGCTGGCTGTAATCCTTCTGAAATGACAGATTAAAATGCCACTCCTAAATTGTTCTCAATAAAATGTGTAATTCAATCTAAGAGGTGGGGAATAATGATGATACAGAATAATGATGATACAGAATAATGATTCAAGTCCGCAATTCCTCCAAGCAATTGTACAATACAATACTTAAAAAAATATATATTTGTCATGCAGTGTTTTTACTTAATAGATCTTCTTTAAACTGCAGTCTGGATTCAGATAGTATATGGGGAGATAGAAAGATGACTGTGGCAGGCTCTGTCATAAACCACTGTAGAGAGAGCTTGGCTTGATATCCCTTGTCTTACTCTCCAAGACTGTCCAGGTGCTAGAAGTTGCACCTCCTGCTGCCTGTATCCATGCTACTGCAGCAGTGCTCTTACGGGGCTGGAGGACAGAGTCATATGTTTGGTGCATGTTTGAGAACAGATGCTAATAGGTTCCATAGGTCCCGGGCTAAATGGCTGTTTACTGTATGTCCTGACTTTAGAGTCTTGTCTGCAGTCGTGCACTGATCGATTGCTGATGCCAGCTCATTAGTGAAAACTGCCTTTGCAAACTCATCACTCATAGTTATGCTTCTATCTTTATGGTATACAGATTTTTACAGAGGAATACATGGGGTCGCAGCAGTTGACACTTTAGTTTTGCATTAGTATTTTGGATTTAGATTGTATTATTGAAATGATTGAGCATGAATACATCACTCGCATGTGCCTAAGCTGTGAGCTATCTTTTGATGCATACATACATAGTCTAACTAGTATGCTGAAATGTGCTACTATGGGTATTGTATGCAGCTGTTCCTAGTATTCAAAAGCTTTTGCACTCTCAGCTTTCAATTCCTTTCCTGGGCGTACTTTCCACAGGGAGAAGAGGCATTGTGCAGAGTTACTTCTGGCTCCCCACTGTGCTAGAATCTTTCTTGGGAAGCAAGGAGAGCTGAGATGTTATAGGTTATTTATTGTACAAACTGTAAGGTAATTTGAAGAGCAGTGGTGCCCAAACTGTGGTATGGCAGATAAGGAGTTTGAGTTTTGCAAGAAGAATGTCCATGTTTTGTAAAGCCACTGAGAAAACACATATTTATACAAAAGTAAGTCAGTAGCTTACATTACATTATTATGTCGTCTAGCTCCATGGCAACCGAGGAAGAACGGCTGAAAGACAGAGGTTCAAGGACTTTTTCCAGCAACATTTTAATTACTTTGGTCGTAAGCTTCAGTAGAACAGATGCAATCAACAAGTCATTCCCCGGAGATTCATTTTTGAGCATTTTATGAAGACTTCCTCTTTTCTGGTTTTTGTGAAATTGCTGCAACAATGATAAATGCAGAAAGATCACAGAGGCACACTGATAATGAGAGGTTGAAGGAGATAGAGCAGGATAGAAGGAACATGAATAGGCCGGGAGATGAAGCAAAGTGAATACAGTTAGAGATCGGCAGTATAGTGAAGATACAAGCTGTTTGAAGAGGTTGGTTAGAGATATGAGAGAACGGGACCAAGGGAAAAGGGATTCAGGAGGATTTGTAGGGATCTTCTGTAAACGCTCCAGTGTTACCCTTTAAAAAACACACACATTCACACTGGCACACACGTATGAAGAATAGTTTATGTCAGTTATCTTTGTTCAAATGCATATTCATATACATATATATATACATCTTTGGTTCAGAATGATTGTATGCAAGTGTTGGCTGTCAGTGGTGGATAGAAAAATGAAGCAGTTTTATTTTTTTCATCTTGCTGCCATGCCTAACATGATTAGCACTCATTAAGAGCTCTCAAGAGCCCAGGCACCTCACAGACACAAGCCCTTTGCCAAAAGACAGCCCCCAAACCCATAAGCTTTTTCTCCAGTGTAAACAGACTGGCACTCACTTGAACCCTGGCAAAGTTATTTCTATCAAATCAAATCCAAAAACACTACCCATCAACAGCCTAGTTAAAAATATATCAACACAGGAAACAGAGACATGTTTTCGAAATATTTTTAATGATTGGTCCTAAATAAAGCTCCAGGCAACAATGAAACACGCTCAATTTGTTCAGTGATATACCTAGACTTTCACATAATATACAATAGAAGAAAATATTCATGCAAAAAGCTATTTAGTTTTGTCCCGGTTGTGACATTGCTATTTATCCTAATGCTAGCGTGTGCTCCTAGAGGGTCATGTGTGCACTTGATAATGTGGTTTGACAAGCTAATCCATTACACCTCTGCGTGTTCCTGCGTTTGTCGTCCTGTAATCTGCCACTCGAGCCAAGGCGTTCTACCACTGTCCTTGTGTGTGTCGTGTTAGCGCACCAGGGGAAGCATTTCGTTCTCTAGAGACATGCCCAGGGATGGGAGTGGTGGCGGCCATCCTTTTGTTGCCTGTAATGGATTATTTTATACAAACATGTGATTGGGCTGCATTGCTGATGGATAGCAGCCATTGTTACGGTAAAGTCACTCTATCGCCTCCCCTGGATCCTCTATTAATCTCAGTCAAGTCAATGGCGCTATTGTGTAAGATTTCCTATTAAACTGCACCACCTTGACGACAATTGAAGAGCTAATGCAGCACCTTCCCAGGGCTTCCCAGGAAAGGCCACAGAGAGAATGTTTTCCTGAAGATTAGATGGATTAATGGGTGCTCTTGGAGAACTGTTGGATGTGTGGAGAAGAAAGGAGGGTGGTGTAGCTCATTTGTAATTATATCAAAGGTTATATTTGGGTGGTGGATTGTCTGCAGCTCAGGTGAGAGGTAACTAACCCCATTTCCTGTGTAAGAAGAAACCTGGCTGACCCGCTGTGTTTAACGACACTAGGCAGTGACCCTTGAGGAGAGATAGAAAGAGGTAGAAGACTGAACAAAGAGTGCACAAATGTATAGGCACAAGACACGCTTACTGTCTCCTTGAGTGTCAATCTGAGAAGGCACACTGTAGAGCCAATAAAAACATACTTACCACCCACTCATCTGCTGAAAGTTACTTTTTTGTGACATTCGGTGAGCTTCTCCCAATGGGATCCTAAGACTATCTGTTTAAGGATCCCTGAACTGATTTTCAGATTTTCATAATTTTACCCAAAAACAGTTTATCTCCATCTTCCTTTGACTAAAAACAATTGTTAGCTTCATCTAAATCTGTGTTTTGTTTTTCAAAAGAGCCATATTTTGAAGAATTTTAATCCAAATTCCTGTTCTGGATTAGTAAATTTGGTCAATTTTGGTTTTCTTTAGTGATTATAGTATTTTTTATTCCGTTGTAATTTCCATTGCCCTTTTGATGGGGCTTATGTACATAACGAGAACCCTTTTTACTCAAATTTTGGTATATTTTAATTTTTGAGAACCATTAAACTAATGGAAGGGTTCAACAGAAAAACAGCTAAATGTCTCTCAGAGCAGTCATTAAAACCTCCAGAAGCCTTTGCAGCCGCAGGAAGCCTCTACAAGAGCTCTGATTACTATCGATGGCACTCAACAGCATCCATCCGATCCTCTGTTAAACCCAAATGGGTCGTCAGGTAAATTATGATTCATTTTATCTGTCAGAAAAGTAAAACGTTACAATGTGTGCTGAGCAGAATTGGGGTTTTTCTACCGATATATCTGTTAAACTGCCCCACTACTGAGGTTTGAGGTCTGGACTTTAAGCAGAGCTCCTATAACTACTGCATCAGCAATCAGACTGAAGCAATATGTCTAAGTAATTGGACAGCAGTGTTTTCCATTTTGGTCATTTAGCTAAGCTCCTTGGCCTTGAGAGATTAAACTGCGACCCATTCGAAGTTTCTTGTTTCATCAGCAGTCAAATTGAAGTGTGAAATGAGATACAGCCAATGGACTTCATTTAGGATGTCCCACCGAAACATACATTCACTCTCACGTACACGCACACTAATATTTCATTATTTCTGAGGCCGATAAAGCAGATTCATTCAAGAGCTGCACTCAAATACTCATGTAGGCATTCATTTGTTGGCACTGCGGAAGATGAGGTCATAGAAAGGCAACTATGTGTATCACAGTATAGTCAAGTTTAGACAATATACTGTGTTTGGGTTTTTTGGTCAGTATATGGACGATACATACAGAAAATATTGTTCTGAAACTATATTTTGCCCTGCCCTAACTGAGCACTTTCCAGGCCTGCTCCTTTAAGTGTCTCCGGTTCATGTACGTGTGAACCATAACTCTCCCTTACTGATAGGTGAACTGGGGATTGTCTTCACCATACTATCCACACTCCCTCCCACTGGAGTCATAAATTCCTACTGCATCCTCCAAGAGCGATGAAGCTGACATTCAAGGACACTCTAATTCAGACACACTTGTACACGCATGAAAACGCTCATGTATGCATGCCACAGAGCCAGGTATAAAACAAACTGCAGTAAATAGCTCTGATAATTACTCAAGGAACCCCCAAGCAATGAAGCCCAAGATGAGATGCACTGCAGGTAGTGTTGTTACTGGGTGGTTGGTTAATGAATGGGCAGGCCTGGTTATTAAGCTGGCTTTAAACTGAAAGCCTATAGAGATGGGTTGGAGCGACGGGAATGGTGAGTGGGGAGATAGACGAATGAAGAGACCGAGAGAAAAGCTCATTAAGCTGGCAGCGTGGTTGAGGGAATAGCCAATAAATTGCAAGAGAGAGTGTAGGAAAAGAAGAGAAAATGAGATTACACTAAAGTAAAGGACTAAAGGAATGATTAGGGAAAGAGAGAGAGAGAAGTCAGTTCTACAACAACATCGAGTCCTGATTTAGACATGGTTTAGTCCTAGTTTAGATCTGGTTTATCACTGTTTTAGTCCTGATTTAGACATGGTTTAGTCCTAGTTTAGATCTGGTTTATCACTGCTTTAGTCCTGATTTAGACATGGTTTAGTCCTAGTTTAGATCTGGTTTATCACTGCTTTAGTCCTGATTTAGACATGGTTTAGTCCTAGTTTACATCTGGTTTATCACTGCTTTAGTCCTGATTTGGACATGGTTTAGTCCTAGTTTAGATCTGGTTTATCACTGCTTTAGTCCTGATTTAGACATGGTTAAGTTCTAGTTTAGATCTGGTTTATCACTGCTACTTAGGCCTAGTTTTTACACCTACCTCTGGTTAGTTCTTGTTTAGACCTTGTTTAGCCATGGTTTATAGGTTCTTACTATTGGGGGCCTTGGGGATTATTTAAGGGGGCTGTAGCCACACAACGAGTGGGGTAAAATAACCAACTGAACAAATATTGTCCAGAGTGTCCTCTGCCTTAAGCCCAAAGATCATGGGATAAACTCACAAACCCTAACAAGAATAAATGGAAGGTGACCTCCACCTTGGTCCAACATTTTTTTATATCTACACCAGCACCACAAAGCGTTTGATTTAACAACACAGACCTATTCACAAATATTCACAAGCTAAGAGGACCTTTTCTACTGAGGCAGGGATGATGGAAACAGTGGAAAATGGGACTGGGGCAATGTTTTCAAATGTTCAAGATCTCCAATTCTTTCTATTCATATAAACTTGTCTTGCTGTCACAAAAGCTGGTGAAAATGCTTGTAAAAACGTTCATTTAGATGGGGCATTTTGGATCTATGCTTTTTTGAGTCTGTCAGAACCTATTCAATGGCAATAGCAGCAGTAGTTTTTCTCCTGCGCTGCTTCTGTCAACACTGTGAGTCCCGTAGGGTGGCAGTCAGACATTCAGCAGCGGAGTCACTTCCACTGTGGGACTGGGGAAAAACAGCCGTGTCCCATAACACGTATTACTGTGCACATCACTCTTGCTTCAGTGCCAATGAATGGGAAATAAACTACTCTGCAGAGGTGAACACACTTTGTCATCTGTTTACAAGCCACCACCAGGTACCAGCCAGTCTCCTGTTTACAAAGAGAATCAAGAGCAATTATACATAATGTGTCATAAGCTTCATGTTAATACACAGGTCTGGCTCCAGTATTGATGCTTGTTGAACATAAAAGACAGATGCAGACATCACTAGAGGATCTGTTTTCCATAGCCACAAAATGAATTTAGATTTTATGTTCTGTTTTTCCGTGCCTGAAAGCCAGAAGCATTGGCCATGCATTAGTCTACAACAAAAGCACAGTTAACAACTCTGCTCACTGCACACTGCACAGAGATACTGCACAGAGAATGTTATGTTAGAAGCAATACTGAAATAACACACATTTGTATAGAAGGGAAGATAGAACCTGGTGTAGGCCTTATTTAGCCCTGCTTTAGTCCTGGTTTATAAATACCTCTGATTTTGTTCTAGTTTAGACCTGGTTTAGACCCAGAGTAAATCTATTATGACTAATATTCAGGATGTCTAACAGTGCCCTTGATTATTAGAGCTTATATCCATGACTATATTTGGTCCTATTTAGGATTCATCCAACACCCCCACAGCAAAACTCACACAGCCTTTGAGGTTTATCTTTTAATCAGTTGCATATGTGTGACTGACACTTCATTAAGTTGTATTGATGTGTGAATACTTTTGAAGATATGAATTGAAATATTATGTACACTACACAATTAAAATCCCGACCCCCATAAAACATGTCCGATCGATATCGCCTCAGAAACACTCATGATGGGTAGAACCTGTCCGATGTGTTTATGGCTAACACCTGACAGCCCAGAACTGCTTTATAATTCATTATGGCATGATTAAGGTTGCCAGAAAATATTAAAAAGTCTCACACTCTTTATTAGACCAAGCTGCAGAATAATAACACATTTCAATGTCACGTCCCCAAGGTGTGCAACATTAGATCAGTGATTCAACTGTACTCAGTTATCAATTTTCAAATAAACATCCAGATTTACTGCCACTTGTACTTGCCTATTTGTAAACTCCAGCAAAAACTCTCAATACAGATTGTGAGATGACCTGGATGATTTAGAATATCTACTGACATACCTACTAGCCCCAGTATTGTAAAATCCTGCAACCGCCTGGCAATTGTACATTGTGAATCACGTCTAAAGTCCATAATAGCTGGGCTAAGTTCAGCCACTATCAACACCTGACAGGAATAACAGAAAATGTTTAATGAGAAATTAGATTACATTCCTAAAGGCTATCTATAATTATATAACATGTAACTGATTATAACTATATAATTATACAACAAAAAGATCTATATACATGTATATACACACATTCAACATAGGGGTAATGTTATAGACATGCCACACATGGGGGAAAAGACTGAGTACTTTCCTTAAATGGTCTCTATACTTGATGCAATAAACGAGTTAAAGCCCAAACTGCCTCTTAGATTTACTTGGTCATGGTCGGGGTGGTGTATAAAAGAGCCTTAAAAGAGAGGTTGAGGAAAAATGTCAGTATTTCATTTCAGATTATTCAAGTGAATCCACAGTCCCCTCCCCTGTGCGCTTTACACTGCCACTCTCATCTCGTTTCCTCTTTTTCCATTATGCAAAGTCACTCTTTGATCTGAAACTGTGAAAGGTAGGTTTATCTTAGAACAACACAGAGACAGGCGATCAGAGACGAGAGCAGACCGCAGAGACAGATGAGAATAGGAACATGAGATGGTGTAAGTGACGCAAAGGGGAGATATGAGGGTGTTTACAGTAAGAAGGAATAGTTGTCTCCTAAAGGATCAAGCTACAGTAAAGGCCATGTGCTTCTCATTTTCAAGGCCAGTTTAAGCAATACTGAAAGAACTAAAGAACAAATGAGAATGTGAAAAAATCACTCAAGACCCTGAGAGGGGTGTCCAGTCCCACAGAAGGTTCTAGTTAGAACTGTTTATTTTACTGCCTGCATATAGGGGAAATTAACTACCTTCTAGTGTACATCTGCAAAGGACTGATAGATGTGACTTTACCACTGCTGAAGCAGTGACATACAGGCCATGCAGAGAAAATATTAGAAAAATTCCTGGATCCAGACCGTAATCCGAATCAGTTGAAAAATCAAATCAATTGTTCTATGTGTCAGATCTGGTTTTTGAGTAAAGTCTCTTACAGACAGATGGACAGACAGATGGACTGATGGATGGACATTATAACTTATTTATATATTATAATTTATTTTCTTCTTATTATAATTTTTTTCCTTATTATTATAATTTATTTTCTTATTATTATAAGATATTTGAGAAATACAGAGGTCTGGGCCTCTGTCACTTCAATGGTGCACACATCCATCCAAAAACTCCTGCCATTTGCCACTAATTGAATTGAATCTGACTGAAATTGAATTGACAGAGACAGATACGAGATAGAGAAACTCTGGGCTAAGACTTTTTGAAAGTAGAGGACGAGGAGATTGCCCTTGCAGTTGATTAGAGTGTGAAAGGACACTTAAGATCAGAATTGGCAACACATTAGTAGTCTACTCAACCCCCTGCCTAGGAATCTACTGGCTAATGTTTAGGGTGGAGGTGGGTGGTGGTAGTGTGAGTGGTTTTAAAAGATTATTTGATTTCACTTAGATATGCCCCTCCATGTGAAATCAGAAAGTAATTAAATAATGCGTGGGCTAAATATGAAAAGGCCTGCTTCATGAGACACTGATTTGGAGTCTAAATGGTTTGAGTTAGGTTACACACAGGTTTTCAATACAATCAGGGAGATGTGATGACACAGATGGTACTCAACAAATGTGCTTCAGAATATTATGGGACACAGAAGCGCAGGCCTATATTTGAAATGGTGAAATGCACAAATGGTTGTTCAGGAGTAAGGGTCAAAGCAATAACTCCCACCCAATTTTAAAGAATTATCTTGTTAATTATTTCCAGTTGGTGTTTAGGATCTACAATAAAACATATTGGAGTCCAGCCAATTCATTCAACTTTCATAAATAATATTCAGCACCATGGACAGCTCAAGTTCTTTCTTAGCCCATTGCAGAGCTTTCCAGAAACTGTCCAAAAATCCAACCAATACTTTTTATAACTAACTAACTATAACTATATGACTGTATAAAAACTCAAATATATATTGTCAATAGCAGTGTTTAATTTAATAAATATCCTGTATTCTGTAACAAGAAGTGCTCCTGTATTGTGTGTGGAAATGATTTCATACTATACTGGTGCTATCTTTATTTTTTATTCATTCTTGTTTGTTGAATGTCTGAATAAATAACTTGTTTTCGGATACTTGCAGAGATTAAAACAGCCAAACAAACTCTATATTATTTTTATTCATATAGGGCACTGTGTTAAAAAGATGAGTCAATATTGAATAAACAAATCAAACGGAGTCAGCCAGAGGGTACTGGTGCTGTATGTGCATAAAATCACCAGCTCCACAGTCCAATACCGCAGTGCCTCTACATTTTGGAAGTCATTCATCTGCAAAGAATCACCAGCAGTCAAAACCTCATTAAACTCCTACCTCCTGTGACGCAAAGAAGGGACTGTCTAAAGTCACCGAAAAGGCAATTGGATTTGATCTGTCACTTTCCCATAAATACATTCATTCGACGCCTGAGGATTGCTTCTGCTGTAGTGCTCATTGAGTTGCAATTCTTTTTCCCCCAATCCAATTTTCACATGACTTATTGGTGACCTGAAAATAGAATTGGAGCTTTTTAAAAACAGATCAACTGGTTAAAGGTAAGCCAGTCGTTTGATGAGGTGCAGGCTGCACGCTGAAGGTAGGCTACACTCCCACTGAGAACATCCAAAATAAAAGGCTTAAATGCTTCAGTAATGCTATTGCCAACATGAATGAACTATAAGTGTAATTGTAATGTATTTATCTATCTATGAAGTCAGAGCTTGCCATGATGATGATGATGATATCAGAAACAGTTCAGCCTTTGTGTTTTTGTTAACAGTGCATCTGTTGCTTGCACAATTTCTGCCAACATTCATTCAAGTATACTGCCAAAACAAAATGAAGCCATTTTTATATTTGCTAAAGATTTGTATAAATCCATACAGCATCATCAAATGTAAACACTTAGCTGTTTGCTTTCCATATGCCATGTGTCACAAGTCTTTGTCTTTGCAGCAACATTTAGCTGAAGTAGCCAAACCACTTTCAAACTATTGAAGTTTTGTCTAGAAACCCTCTGAGCCAGGATGTATACAGCCAGTTGCCAAATAATCATAAGATTGGTATATGTCCAGTATATAAAATTTGTGTTCATTCTGGACAGTGGTTTAAGCTCAGTTAACAGAGCAGGCGGCCTACATACAGAGCTCGTTCCAGGGTTGTGGGTTCAAATCCGGACTTTGACACTTCCCACTCTTCTCCCAGATTTCCTGTTCCCAGACTGTCCTTTCATTAAATCCAAAAATGGCCTAAACTATCTTTTTCAAACATGAACATTGCTGTGAGAGTGAGTTGATGTAAAGAATGTTGAGCACCCACTTAGATAAAAAGCAATATATAAATGCTGTAATATATGTTTTTGATTAAAATGCTCCGTTGTTATGAGTTTCATGAGCTACATACACATGTCACACACACACTGATATTATGAATTATACCTCTGCATATTTGTATAATGTACTGTGCAAAACAGGTAGGAGACAGGGTCACTCACTGGTGGCATTAAAACTAAAATATATTGTATATGGTACATTTAGATGGCTGGCCTGAAAGACATGATGAATTATCCACATTATCCACAGAACGCTATTGGACGGAGTCTACAGCCCACACCCACACTTCACACACACAGACCTTCACAAAAATGAATTCTTTCTATCGTAGCAACATATTCAGCCAATAAAGATGACTCAGATCACCAAGGGAACAGAGCAGCTCTTTTTCAATGTGACTGTCTCTCACCCTGCACCCTACACCAAACAGCATAGAATTACCTCCACATCATCTAAAAGCTTGTCTCAGGTTATTACAAACAGATTTTTTTATATTTACTTTCAAAAATCCCCTGCAGAGGAATATGTCACGTTTAGCAATCCCACGCTGAATAGAAGCCAATGCTGAGGGGCTCAAAACACACACATTCATGTCCATAAAATACACCAGACACATATAGGCAGAATAGCACTTCTACTAATATGCTGAATACTGGCCCGGGGCTGCAGCGTTTACAGCTCTCACTTTTTATTGGTGTTTCAGATGAGCTTTTGCTGTTTGTGTTTAGAACTTCAAACATCTCATCACATAAGCCATTACCACAGGGAAAAAAGCACCTCGGGTCAGAGAGGCAGAACGAGAGGCACAGTGGTTAAAACAACTATATAAATGAACATGGCCAACATTATACTGGTCACCACTGGCCATTTACTGTGATACATCAGAACACATTCACACAGTGTCAATGGATGTTGGAGTTCAAATGTAGAAAATTGATGAAGTCATTCCAGTGTAGTTTCCCTGCAGGATAGAAAGAGCAGAGCAAAGTGATTCCGTTTGTATGTATGTGTGTATGTATGTACGTTTTCAAATTCTCCTGTGCTGGAGCAGATTTGTGATTCTTCATTTCACTGTGGCTATTTGCACATGCAGTGTAAAGAAGCATCATTATCAGAGAAAAGTTCAACACTAAACAGTAAAGTGAAAGGTTAGACATTCAGTTCATTACATTCATTAACACTCATCTGTTTATTCATTTGGATTGCAGACAGCTAAAACTACTGAATGAAACACTAAACTACCAAATGTCATGCATCATGGTAGTTCCACTGTTAAAATGGTCTAAAAATGTATCAGCATCAGTCAAAAAGACAAAATACTGTACCTGTGTGAAGTGGAGAACTACTGTCAAAAATGTATGTTGTCAACAATTAACTGTGATGATCTGTGCATGCATACAATGAGAGTTCATTGTTTGTAGGTTATCCATAAAATAGAGGTTGAGATGTTCAGTTTTCATCATCAAATCAGAATAATTCAGGAAATAGGAAGATCCAAATATGGAAGGACCAGCATCAAAGAGAATACAAAATCACGCAACACATTAGTCAGAAAGATATGCAATCAATGTTGCATGAGCTGTTTCTTAACCAATTTGTATTCGCTAGGACCCACCACGAGGAGCTATGCCAGTGCTAATTAGTTTTGTCTGAAATCTGCAGTTTTTTCAGTGACAGTGTCAATTTGTTCTTTTTTATAGACCCCAAAATTCATATAAAATAGTATAGTATAGTAAGTGTAATCTTTAGTCTGTATTTATTTATCTATTTATTTATTTTTTTATACATTTATTTATTTATTTATTTATCTATTTATGTATGTATGTATTTATTTATTTATTTATAAATGTATTTATTTCTGTTTTATATTATATGTTGTTCAACCTAAAGTGCAGTCACGGTGTGGTATAATTATTTTCTCATTATTTGTCTGTTCCAATAGGTTCACACTTTTGGTCAGCCGAGACGAGCATACCACAATGCATGCCATGAACCACAAAAGCATGAATACTTTGTTATTTTTGTGTTTCTTCCAATGCCTCCAGCAGAAATTAGATGACTTCTATGTTGTATTCCCAAAGGCCATTTTCCTCCCCCTTTTTTGTCACACAGGCATTCATGTTCACTTCATTCAAAGGTGCGACAGCATTCAGTCAAGTCAATCACGGCACAGTGGCGCACAACCGCCTCTTTTCTTTAACAACACAATTACAATATTTATGAGAACTCCTGCCGATAGACAGAACTCATACACATCTCCTCGGCTCTTTGTTGTCCCCATTCTTTTCTCTGGGCCTTATATTAATGAAAAGTGCGCTGGCAAATCGCTCAGGCATTGGGCAGGCCGGAAATTTTCACAATGCCATGAAGTGAATAACCATAGACTGATGGGCGCTAAAGACTCAAGACAGCACCCCAGAATAAATGCATTAGCACACAGGAGTAAGGGGGGAATTGTATCTTCATTTCGTGGCTGCAAGAGTATAGAAAATGGGATGTGTGTGATAACTGTGTTGAATAATCATTTGCAATATTTGGATTTTGTTATTGACATTTATAGTTTGACTTGATTACATTTCAGCCGATCCAATATAGTAGTATAGTAGTAGACGGTGTATCTAAAATTTGAATGGTAAATCAAGAGGTAAACCCAGACTTAACCAGCTCTAAATCAGGAATGAACTGAGGAATAAACTCCTGATCAAGCCTCCCTTAGCCTCTGATGGGACAAGCATTTGGTGAATTGCTATCAAAGATCATAGCCTTGCATTTAGTCTCTTGTGACCTGATAATAATGTGATAATGATAAATTGGTGATTTACTCTGCAGCCCAACTTCATGTACCCTGTAAATAATCCAAACACTCTGACCTTAGTAGATAGAGATGCTTTTAATCAAGGGACAATTTGAAAGCACACAAAAGCTGCCATCAGAGTGAATATATTTTAATACCTCTGCCCAGGATGCCTGCCTGATAGTGATTGTGTGAGATTGGGAGTGGGTAAAAATACCTACCACTATTGCTTCCTGTGCCCCGCCCTTGTTCCATTAAAGTTTGCAGTTATATTATGCATCTGAAATGAAACCGGGTGGCCACTCTTGCGCTCCAGCGGCAGACGACTGAAATCTCAATCACCCCGATGCGAGGATTGAGTCCTGTGGAGAGATGGCTTATTCATGGCATAGCTGTGCGTACCATGGGGAAGATTATCTGCCCGTGAGGCCCAGACCCCCGCCAGGAGCATTGTGGAGAAATGTTTCCTCTGTTAGAGCTTCTTTGTCTTCAAACAAAAAAGCACAAGATATTTGGAGTATGCATTAAAAGATAAGCATGGGGCTTTGCAGAATCTAACTGAGACATAACTGTTAATACTTACCAGCACAGCAATGGTAATATTCAGTTTTGTTTAAATTCGTTCATTAATTTGGGCAATGGCCAGTTAGTTGCAGGGCTGACACAGAGACATGTACAGATATCAATTCACTCCTAAATTAAATTAGAGTCACAGATTCTCCTAACAAATCCATGTGGGCAGTGGGAGTACCCGGAAGAACCCACGGTAACATTTGTGGGTAATGCGGGTAATATACTAGTTTTTTAGCTGCCAACCCACAAACCAAACACACAAGCTATACTTGCTCAAATCACTGAGCCACTGAGAGCAAAAGAAAATGTAAAGGAACATCATAAAAAGTGTTACATGTTGAACACAGGGGCAATAATGTGTCTTTATTAAAAATAATTGAGTTGGTTCCTGTAAATGTAACAGATGTAAAAATGGCATGCGCTAACCTGGTATGTAATTACACTGTGTTCATTTAGAGCCTCGTGTGAAGATAGACCTGATCACTGCAGAATGCCCTTGATGAAAGCCAAGTGTCAAGTAAACACAGTTAGGACAATCTAACCCACATTTGAAGTCCCCTGTCACGCGTGTCCTACTTCACAGTGACATATTGATAGTCACAATAATAAACAGTATGTACATGCGTATCTCTGGCGGTCCCACCTGAGCAGCAGAGCTGTGGATAATGGTGGTAACGACTCCGGGGACATTAGCTATTTCATGGCTGGTCACTCTGGCCTCTCAAAGCTCTGTGCTAAGATCGATCCGCACACACCCTTCACTCTTCCTGCTTCCCGGCTCCCTCCCAGGACGTTTTATGCTACCTTACGCACTGATGCATTTGATTGCACAGCACCTCTCAGGGCCAACTCATCAAAAAACTTGATCCACACAGAGATAGGTTAGGGAATATGTCATCTCATGTGAAAACCTGCAGATATGATCAAGTCTGTTAAAAAGTTGAAAATAACCAAGCAGAACAGTCAAAATGTAGTAATGATATTGTTATGTTCATGTTGAGCTAAAACACAGAATGAACTGTAATATAATATAAATCTGCCAGTCTTTGGTGTTATGTTGGAGACTATTACTGTACATAAATAATCCTTTCACTACATTAGCAAGCGCCTTAAGTTGGCCAAGTTACAACTCAGACCAGCAGTAAAAGATTTAGTGTGCTGTCCCAGCTCTGTGCCTGTAGTGTGTCCCACAGATTTGGACTTCATTATTGATGAACTTCTGAGTGCAGCATACTCAAATATGCAACATTTGCAAACTTCTGCCACTGTCTTAGTTTTTTAAGTCAAATGGAGCATTGTTTTGTGTGAGAAGTAGATGCCATTGTCTTCACTACCCACAACCTGGCAGCTCATTATAGTCTGCATATCACCTTGACTCAACCTCCTGCCCTAAGCATTGCCATAGGACCAGCGTACACTCCAGTGCCTCCTTACTCCCCCTACACACCAGGCCTAATTAGCTCAACACTCGATAAGCACTTGTCAGCCATAGGCCTCTCCAAGCCTGTCATGTTATTTCAGCAGGTAAATAGAAGAAGCCGCCACACTATAAATCCACATATACTCACAATAGAAACTCAAGCTGGGCACCTTAAGCTGGTTTTGCTTGAGCAAACAAGCACTATGAAATGAAATCTGTTTGCACAAATTCAAGACATTGCACTTGAGTGTGCTCAGCTCTCTGTGTGAGAGCCGGGGGAAATGACAAAATGACTTTTATGATCTCTTTTGTAAATGGACTGTATATTTCATGCACACTTCCATGTCTTTTATCTTGGACTGTATGAGTATGTAATAGAAGCCTATCCCGTATCATAGCTCTTCTTTGTTATCTTAGTGCTAAATCTTCCAGGCACACACTGAGCTCCACATGCACTTCCACACATACAGGGGTTTGTCTGGAAACAACAGTGTTTCTTGGTTCAGGGAGCAGCCAGGCTCAATAAGGCCAGAGAGTTGATCCCATCTCTTCTCACACAGACCTCAGTGTAATTACAGTCCCATCCTGTCTGACCATCAGCTCAAGCATCCCCTCTGGGCCATGCCTTTGACCAGAGCCTTTCAATGGCTCTGGGATGATATCTTTAGCTGTTGTTCTTGGTCTGATTTACTCCATTGCCATTTTACAAAGGCAGATCATCGTTGTCTCTCTTTTTGTGACTTTGTCTTTATTTGAAAAATCTCTGTCAAGATCATGGAGTTATTTTGATTACATTGTATTAGATCCTTAAAGGCTACATTAAAAATGCTTTGCAGTGCAATGGGTAGTACTTTGGTTTTGTTATGGACCAAATTAATTGTAAATATCACCAACAAATCTATAGACATTCTTTACTAACAGCTAATATCACAGGATGCATCACACATTTATGTACATTTCACCAAGACCTTGCCTCTGCTGGTTCCATTCAGCACTGTATTTAGAACAATTGATTTTTGAAGGTTGTTGTTTGAGACCAGAAACAAAGCTGTGACAGGGGAGAGATAAGGTGGGAATCAATATGTTTGGAGGTGCTGACGTGCATTATATATGCAGTGGACCAAGACATTGCACCGGAATAAAAATGAACACAGATCTCAACACAACATGGACAGTCTGTGGAAAATCAAATCACATAAACACACTTCTTTTTCAAAACTTTTACAATATAATACAATTGCACACAATGAGCAAGAAATGAAGTTCTGCAAAAGTTCAGCTCGAAAAGTTTGGTCTAAAAAAGAATCAAGGGAGAAAGCTGTTAATAAAAGCTTTATCGATTCCCCAATGGGCATAATTTGACTTCGGAGGTTTTCCAGCAATGGATGCGGATGTTTCAGATGAGCTGGTTGGATAAAGGTTGACTCTGATGATTGGATTCAATGAGACACAAAAGGGTGAGCAATAGAAATAAAAAAGGCACCCACAAGAGTTCAGAGAGCAGTGAAAATCAGCCAAAACGATCCAATACAAATCCCCTCTTCAAAAACACAGCTCATGTAGAAGAGAATTTGGTTAAATGCACCAAATGTATTTTCTTTGTGCTCCATTCTTATTTGAGATTGAACAATGATAGCATCAATTCCCATTATTTTGCCCTGTTCTTCTTGATCTGCTCTTGAGTGATTATCACCACAGACAGCGAGGTGTTCCAAATCTGTTCCTCTGTGCATAAGAAAAGAATGTTACAAATGGTGAGGATCCACCTGTGTGCATTGTGTGGTCTTTGGTAAACAACACGACCTGATTATACCAATGCAGGTTTAAAGAATGTCTGTGTAAAGTCTAAAAAGAGATTCAAATCCGAGGAAAAGCCAAAAGAAAAAGCGATAATATATGCATATTCAGATGCATTTAAAAGGCCAGTGCCCACAACATGAAAGGCTATATATCAATGACCATGTGCTAATGTTGATTTGTTGGACACTGCCAAGAAGAAAAATGTAAAATCAGAAAATGCAAAGGATTTTTATGTCGGAAAAATAATACTCAAATCAAATTCTATCTAGGAAGGAAATGATGTGTTTGCCAGAGTGCCACAATTACTCCAAAAATGTAGATGAAGATAAATAAAAGAGCTGTATTATTTGTTGTAACTGAACTATCGTATACAACACAGCTACAGTGGGTTAGAACATTTTAAAAAAAAAACAACAACAATGCTATAGTAGATAAAATCATTGGGTTCATGTCATCTCAAGAGCAGGTATATGATCATGGTTGAAGGGCATCCTCCCATTTCACTTTCAACAAAACCATAAAAATGAGATAGAGCCTCATCCCCACTGCTGTCTCCAACTCCACACTCATCACTGTGTTGAACTGTAGTCACAACAACAATCACACTTTGCTTTGGAATCAATACAGTTTCTGCTCTTTTAACGTGATTGACTGTTTGTTTCTCTCATGACAGCAAATAGTGACACAAACACATTACCCTGTGTTAAGCAAATTAAACATCGTATACTGTATTTTATAAGATTGTACAATAAAGTCACAAATGCCTGAATGGACAGAAGTGTCCGTTTTGACAGAGCAGCAGGACTAGAGCCTGTCACTGTCCTTCAGTCGTGCTGATGAAGGATATACATTCATTACTCCAGAAGCAGACAGCTCATCATTCTTGGCACACTGGTACTGCATTCACACATACTACTCTTGGGTGTGTGTAAACTCCTGGTCTGGTCTGGGATGTAGAAGGAAGTGAAGGTCAGTAGATACTGTAGGTAGGGTCAGTTCACTGTTACTCAACAGTCCCTGTAACACTAGCTGCCAAGAATATTGATTGATAGCATTTACAGCAGACAGCTCCACTCGGTGTCACTGACATAAAATGTAAGACCATCGTGAGTCAAGGCATCCATGATGATGTCCAGCATTTATCACATTGAGTGTGTTTATGAGAACACCACACATTTTGCAATATTATGGTATGCACACTTTTTAAGTGAAATGCAACACAATCTTGCAATACAAGATGGTACAATGTATTTATGTATATATTTCATTCATGTTATGTCATATCACATGTGTGTTGCCATGTAAATATGTAAATATGTATGAATGTTTTAGGAC
>JAVQKC010135755.1:0-10537 GCA_036025475.1 Philypnodon macrostomus
TTAATATTCATCGAAAAAAATACCCAAATCGATACAGTTCTGCGTCTTTATGGTATGCACCTGTGTGCAAATGTTGAAACTGATCCGGCAATTCGTTTTTGAGTTATCGCGTTCACAGCTAGGATCTGCGGATGTGGGCCGACGTGATTCCATAATATCGTTGTTTCGCCGATATAATTAGGACCAAACCAGGACTAAACTAGGGCTAAACAAGGGGTAAACGAGGACTAAATTCAAAACCAAACCAGGACTAAACCAAGAACCAGAACCACTTCCAAACCAGAACCAAACAGAGAACCAAAAGATAACTAAACCAGGGTGAAAACGTGTAAATAAACTTGTGCAGACATTCTTACAAAGCTGGTTTTTTTTGCCAAAAGCTTCATTTACCCAACAACTGATCAAACCATCACATTGACTCCCAAGAAGATTCATTTGGGTAAAGTGCAATTGAATTTTAGTGTTGCCTATTGAATTTTTTTTTTTTTTTTAAATGCATATTATTTTTTTGTAATTACATCCACCCACCACTTCTTCACAAATGGTGGGTTTGCATTACATTTATTATGCATTACCTAACAGTGAAACAGTGAATCCAACAGTGAAATGGAAAGTAACCGTGCATGTCGGTGTGTGTTTCTATAGGGGGACATTGAAGGGGTTTCAGCAGAACCTAATGACAGAAAGGTAAGAAACAACTAGCCATTTGGGTGCCCTAACAGCAGCAATGCTGTCTTATGGGATAACAATGGAGGTAAACTGAGGTATACTGCAGCATTGTATAACATGTATGTAGAAAGCAGTCAGGAGTGTTCCAGGCTTAGGCCACCATTATTTTTTACATACAGCATATTTATTATGTTTAATCATATATTCAAGTGATGTCAGATGAAATAGTTTAAAAAAAATACGTATTCCACAACGCACACCATACTACTCATCCACACCGTCAGATCAACATAATACACACAATTCGACTTTGTTAGTTGACAGACTTCTGCACTGTACGAAAGTTTAAGTAAAACAGATGTGATGACATACATCATATACAGCATTCAGTCTGGTTACAGGAAGGTAATATACAGCCAGACAACACCATTGAGAACCATCAAGTTGTAACTAAACACAAAACAGAGGGACTTGTCTGATCAACTGTAGCCTGTCGCTGTCCTCTATCGGTGTGAAAAGCGATCCAAGCTTCCCCTCTGTCCCTCGCTAACTCGAGCACAACTTGGAGCTACTCCTATGTGCGTGTGTGGGGAAGACACACACTGACAGTGACCTTTATTTTGTCTATTCAGTGTAAATTAAGGGTTAGAACGTAGAAATGGGCCATGTCTAAAGTGTTAAAGGCTCAGCATTGGCTAGATAACATAAAAATAACAGAGAAATTTAAATAAGCCATCCACCTTTTTTGTTTATGTTTTATAACTATATGGGGGATACCCTTCCTTGCTTGTAAAAGGCTATGTCCAACCTTAAACACTATACTGTCATCAATTTTTTCACAATACAGCACCAGAAAGCATTTGTGCTGAATGCAGCTGATTTCCACAGATCACTCCCAAAACTTTATCAACTGGTCTTTTTTACCTTCCCTGAAAATCTCATCCAAATTGGGGCAGTTTATTTTTAGTAAATCCTGGATCTAGACAGTGATCCAGATCGCTCCCAAAATTCAATCAATTGTTCCTTGTGTCCTAGTACTAAAGGCATTCATATGTGTCTTCTGGAGAGATTTCTGTAAAATGGCAGGTAAATCCAATCTCACAGAGAGTATGTAGCCTCTCGTCCCTGTGAACACGCTCCATAATTACACTGTCAACTCCGTATCACTACGGCAACGGGGTTATAATTCACACTTAAGAGGGAACAAGTCATCGAGTGCCCTTCTGTCTCCAGTCCTTTTACATGTATCACAGTATATATGTGAAATGCAGTAAAGTAGCAATACTTTCAAAAACATTGTGTCAAAAAATGCAACGGGAAAGACATTTTTATATTTTGATGGATCACCATCTGGATTCAGGATGTCCAATACTCCAATATTCATTGACCCCACATACTGGTGGTGTATAGCGGTGGTAGTGCCCTTGGGGTGGTAGTGCCCTTTCTGAACCTAAAGCCTCTCTGACTTCCATCAAACACACCACCAGATCTACCATAGGCAAGGTGGATGAACTGTCTTGCTCAGGCAATTAGACAACCGCTCTACAACTGAGCCACACATGTTTATGTATCTTATCAATGTGCTGAAAGCCCATTGACTTTAGTTAGTTAGTTCTAGTTAGCATCGATCTTTAGCTGGTTTAGCGCCACAAACCTGATCAACATTATTGAGTCTATCTGAGATTAGCATGAAAAAACTGAAAAATGTGAGCAGCCGACAACCACTGATTAAATGGTGGGAACAATCTACAAACTTTTGAAGGTGTGAGATGTGTCCTCTAAATGCACACGTTGCATGTTGTGAACAGATGAAAACAAACTGCATATATTTAAACAGCATGTCTTCACACCTGCTTCATTTATTTTCACAGTACTGTATGTGTATATGGGTATTAACAGGGTTACCTCAGCTACAGCGCAGGGATTAGGGGGCTGAATATTAAGTGTGCTCTCCTCCAGTCGCCTCATCCTGCTGTTATCTGTATCAGCTCCTCGGGGCGCCCCACGTGTGATTAAAGCCATTCATTTGTCGCTTATGTCTCCGCCCTTGAACATTGTGTCTGATAACGTTGGAAAGAGGACCTTTCTAGCCCTAATATTATTTTGCTACATAATTATTTGGAGATGTATTACTAATTTAGAGAAAATGTACACACAGCAAAAGGTCACACGGTTTTGAATTAAATCTAGAATCAATTGTAATTTACTTTTTGGCTCTTTTCAAAATGCTCAAACACCTACCCTTAAACTACACATTATTGTCCGGCTACCCTTAAATTACAAATTATTGTCCGCCTACCCTTAAACTACAAATTATTGTATGCCTGCCCTTAAACTACACATTAATGTACATCTGCCCTTAAACTACACATTATTGAACGCCTACCCTTAAACTACACATTATTGTACGCCTGCCCTTAAACTACACATTATTGTAAGCCTACCCTTAAACTACACATTATTGTACGCCTACCCTTAAACTACACATTATTGCATTTAATTTAAGAAATGTTCAAGACAAACCAGCTGGATAGTTGGATCTAGGATGGGACAAAATATCGACATTACAAGATTTTCTTTGGGGGGGAGATATGGTATCGGTATCGCAGGCTGCTGTGTCGTATCAGAATTTATATTTTGCAGATTTCACAAAAATCTAATCTGGCAGTACTTAAATTTTGTTTCTTAATTTGAGAAACTTATTACTGAGATAAATTTGAAGTACTCATTGTTCTAATTATTACTTTAACTGTATTTAATATCAAATAATCAATTTATTGGAATAGAGTTTAAATACTGCATTAATTCCTTGTTACAACGTGATAGATGATATGAAGCTCTCGCAGGGCGTAGGCAATGTCATTTTTTGTATGCATTATTCATAAATAGATCTGGTGTGTCAGGTTTTCAGCGCACTTAAAATGAAATAGGTCCCAACAGGTACACTCTACAGAAAATATAACATACAAGTGGCATTTTGAGCTAGCTTGAAAACATAAAATAGATTTACACATTTAATTCAATATGTTATATTACATAGGAATGACATATGTGTGTATGTATGTATCATTACACATGTTCTTTTATGTGTTCATATCATCAAGAAAGAAATTGAAATGGCTGTGCACAGCTCTTCCACCGCTTTTCCAGTTAGTGGTCACAGGTGTCCAGACTAGAGCCTATCCCAGCAACTATGGGTCTTTGGTGGGGTACAACAGGGGCAATGGGCAGTTAGTCACAGGGCTGACACAAAGACATGCACTGACAGACAACTATTTCCACTCACGTTCAACAGTTAATGTAGCTTACTATGTGTGTCAAAGGAGTATACACTAAAATAATACTTGACTGATCCATTGAATTTACTTAATACGTTAATCAGCTTAACATTGCATTCTCAAGATTTTTAAGTGTATACAAAAGCCAAGCAGAAGCAAAGTGAAATCTATTAATAAGTGCTAAGTGAAATGCTAAGTATTAATAAGTGCTAAGTGATATTCTAAGTATTAATAAGTGCTAAGTGAAATGCTAAGTATTAATAAGTGCTAAGTGAAATGCTAAGTATTAATAAGTGCTAAGTGAAATGCTAAGTATAAATTGTGGTGATGCGCAGTCAACAACTTGTACAACATAATTGTTACTAGTATTTGTATTTGCCTTGTATCTTAAATAGAATAGTCAAAATGAGTTAGGAATATTTGCCTTTTGGGTGAAATGTGTGGAAAATGTCAATGACACAGTGACACTACAGCATTTCATGACAGTGGGGTATTTATAGAACCACATATCTGACTTTTGTGAGTAGAATATAACCTTATGGTATGGCATGATTTCTACCAAGCATTATTTTATGCTCTGTTCTTCACTGTCATTGTTACTGTAAAAATGCTGGTGTTCATATCAATTAAAAAGGACATAAATAGTATCAAGATGAACACTGGTTTGGATGTACACTGAATTTGCAGTTAAAAAGGTTTTATGAAGACAATGGGAGCAGTCATTTTCCATGCAAGACAAAAAAAAATCGAATTTGTGATCTTGGCTTAAAGGTATTAGGGAAGTTGTTTAAAATGTGCATTTAAAAAATAAACAACTTAAAATAGCCTTTACTGTCCATTAGAGTACTATCAATTAGGCACACTGAAAAAATAATAATCTCCCTTGTGGATAGGTCTATTATTGGTTGAACGAGGTAGCTTTGTTATTGGTTTAGCCTGCTGTGTAAACTAGGAAATAGTCTGGAATAAGAAAGTCTTTTTTATGTTCGAGGCTGCTTTATTGTTGCGTGACATTGACAGGCACTAGTTTTTGAATTGTTACAAAGATCCTCTGTAATACCTTTAATGAAATCAAGATATAATATATTTACCATATCGCCCACCCCTACTGTTATGTAATTCTTGTTCTTCCCACAGCTGCTGTATGAAGAGTGGGCCAGCTACAGTGTCTTCTACAAGTACCAGCCAATTGGACTTATAAGGTCAGATCACACACGTACTCACATTTTTACTATAGCTTCTTCTAGGATGGCCCAGCTGTCTCTGCCAATGGCCAAAAGGCATAAATGACAGATGAGGGTTATTAGAGGCAGATTTTAACCTGCCGCATGTCTGACTACGACACTGACTAGCTGCAATGTGACCACTGAAAGAGAGCAACAATCCTAAAAGGGAATAGGGAAAGATAAAACAATGCCTTAGATTAGATTGGATGTACATATACAGGTTTTATGATGGCACTGATAGCAGTAGTCTTCTGTGTACAACTGAAATTGTGATCTTGGCTTAATTAAAATCACCCACCCCCTATAGTGTTAGACAGTAGCATATTTTCTACGTTTTCAATTCTTGATTCAATACATGATTCTACCGTAACCACAATCACACTAGTCACACTAGTCACACTAGTCTTTGTAGCCACATCTTCCCTGGCTGGGTCAGAAAGATGACATGAGGTTGAGACATGAGGCAGCCACACCATTATACACATCACACTAACACACAACAATGGTCACATACACCTGAGGCAAGGTCTTAGTTATGACACAATGGCAGTATGAAGTCGGGGGAGCAGGTACCTTTAAATTAGATGACTACTTACTCCACCACCTGAGCCACTACCATTCTATTTATATATTATAGTCTAAAGTGAGATCTTACAACATGATTGGAGGGGACCTGCATGCCTAAAATGCATATGAAATAAAATAATGTGTTTATGTTTGGCAGCCCAACCACCATAACACCACCAATCTTCAGCCTTATCACACTTATCATCATCTTCTCTGATTGAGGTGTGCTGAGGTATGAAAGATTTCCCCTTGAGTTACCCACTATAGGTGCTAAATGTATCCCGCCCACAGGCTTGAGTATGACAAACGCAAATGTGCAGTGGGCTTTATGTTTGATATGGAGTAGTTTGCCACTATCACTAGTTGAATCCATTTTCAGCTCTTGGAGAGGATTATAATCAACATAATGAATTACCCAAACATGCCCAAATTATACAAAACACAACTTTGTGTTTGAGGTGGAAACATTAGTTAAAACCTCAGAAAAGTCAATTTTGCATAATATAGGTACTGTATATAGCCTTTAATAAGTAATTGGTTTGATTGATTTTTTTTTTCCCAGGAAGTATTTCGGTGAGAAGGTGGGGCTGTATTTCGCCTGGTTAGGAGTCTACACACAGATGCTCATCCCTGCGGCCATCACTGGAGTCATAGTGTTTCTGTACGGATGTGCCACTGTAGACGGCAACATACCCAGGTACAAGCACACCTTTAGCATATATTTATTTCAGTTTTTTAAAGTTGTGTGTAGGTGAAATAGTGATTTTAAATTGCCTGTGTGACACAAATTAAGTTGATATATGACTTTGTATTGACATTTGGTTTAGACAACACATTCTCCGTACTATGAATACCTGTTATAGTCAATATACCCATCTAGTATTACTGACTTAATTCTGGAAAACACAAAAGTAATTTAATTATATGTATATTATAGTTTAATTATATGGTCTGTCTGTCTTGGTAAAACAGCAGACTTAGAAATTCATGTTGAAATGACTCCACCTGTTTAAGTAGACATACTAAGCTCATGGTGTGTTGCCACATCAAGACATTATGGAACGTCATGCAATTGCAGTTGGGAAACACCATGGTGCTTAACATAGTTCAGATAGTTCAGCAGGAATTCATTTAAGGTGAGACACTGCAGGTGAATGGGGAAAAACTAGGCCTACGCTGTCATCCCCAACAGGAAGGTGTAAATCAGCCACCTCCATACGTCTGCCACGAGGCTGTCAAATATACCTGACTTTCCAATTTCAATCAAAAATGGCTGACTTCCAGTTTGTTGTAGGGTGGGGCCATAATAATATTTTATGTTGGGTACACTGTGGAGAATCACTGAATCAAGTTTCATTGCTTTCTGCCAAAGTAAGTGTGTCCAGAGTCCCATAGGGGTCATAAACATGGGGATTATAGAGGCATTATAGAGGCATTCTTTATCTGACCTCTGTAATTTGCCTATGTACATACAAATAAATATACAATTGCCCGGATCACTGTGCCAAAATTCATGCGATTTTGTTCATGTGTTAATCAGGATTATTGGCTCAATAAAAGTGAATCAGGGCATTAATTATTTAATTGTCATAAATCGTAGAAGTAACAAACTCAATCCAGTTCAGCATCTTCATGATATGTATCTGTGTGCAAAAGTTGAAAATATTCCGGCAATTCGTTTTTGAGTGATCACATTCATACGTAGGATCTGCAGACGCAGACCAAAGTGATTCCATAATGTCATTGTTTTGCAGATATAAATATTAGGTACTGCAGCTTTAAAGACTAAAAAATGAAATCTCTCACATGGACTACATTCTTTCCATTGGCTTATTGCAAAAAAAATCTATCAGCTTTAATCCACACATTCTATATTGTATTTGAGGTTTCTTAAATTGTATCAATGTGAATTAGTCCGTGGGAGTTGAACACACATATTTGGATTGATTTACTTAAGTAAATAGAGACAATGAAAGATTTTTTGTGTGAATGTTACACTATTTTCAGTGCATGACTTTAAGTGTCTGAAACTTCCCAACTCACAAGCATTAGCAAGTATCTCACACCCAGATACTGCATACATCTGCATGGTTTATCACCTTGCACCAAACTCATTTGTCCAGGGTAATGGCCAAACACAGTCAAGCAGCACACTGACTTTCACGCTCAAACTCCTCACCTTAATATCATCAACAAGTACTTTATTTCCCTGTCTCCTAAATGCTTTTTAAACAGACTGCCCCAGATTACCTCATTATAAGAGATTTGATGGATGGATCTTATGTGTGACTATTCACGGTCACCTGCTCATTTTAAACACCCCATCTGTCCTGTTTTAGTATGTCCACAGTGCAAGGCATCTGCAGCCACTCTGCAACCAAGCCTGCAAAGATTTGACGCATCAGTTAACTTGTACTGACCCTTCAACAATAAAAACTATAGGCACATAACTTTATACATGTCATTCCCTGACTCTTTGCGGCAGTACTACTACTATTTACAAGCTATTCTAGACACTGTTAAAAATGAGAGGTAGGCCGAGAATAGAATGACGACTGGACCAGTGAGTCCAAAGACTTATATCTCTTTAATTGAAAATCAAATCTAAACGTTTACCGTTTATAAACTAGGCCTGTGCTGTTGTCCCCGACAGCAAGGTGTATATCGGCGAAACGGCCCCATACGTCTGCTACAACTGTCACCAATGGGCACCTTAAACAGACATTGTGTAATTTCTAAGGGTTTTAATATTGTTAACGAGCAATTAAGAGGCCCCGTCCCCAAACCATGACAAACATGGGAAGGGTCTACTTGACTTTTTTGATTTGTCTGGATGTTTGTGAAGAATATTTTTGCCAAAATTAGAAAATTCCCTAAAACTACATTCTTCTTTCAGTCTATAGAGGGCGCTATAGAGGTAACTGCCATCATATTGGTCAGATGTGTTCAGGGCCAAGGGGTAATTAGGTATTTCAGGTTTGTAGTATATGCAAGTTAGAGGCTGTCAAATATACCTGACCTCCCAAATTCAATTTAAAATGTCTGACCTCCTTTTTGTTGTAGGGTGGGGTCATAATAATATGATATGTACCTGTGTGCAACAGTTGAAAAAGATCCAGCAAAGACTTTTTGAGTTATTGCGTTCACAGTTTTGGCCCTTAATTAATTAATTACTTAATTAATATTCATCGTAGAAGTACCCAAATCGATACAGTTCGGCGTCTTTATGGTATGCACTTGTGTGCAAATGTTGAAACTGATCTGGCAATTCTTTTTTGAGTTAATGCGTTCACAGCTAGGATCTGCGGACGCAGACGAACACTGACGTGATTCCATAATATCATTGCCGATATAATAATTTCTCTGCGATTTTGTAGACAGACCAATCAGGAGCTGTTTACGACCTGTTTGTTGTGCGTTTTGTTGGCCGTGTCATATACAAACTTTACTAACGTGACCTCCTTGTTAAAAATAAGGTTTTTTAGCGTCATGTGTGGTGTTTCTGATTGATTTACTGTACATCCTCACTTGAAAAAAAAAAATCTAGGAAAAGGACTAATCCTACAACACAGTGCTGTCAGATGTAAGCAGATATGGACTAAAATATGGTGGTCATATTTCATGTTTATTTTGTGTGAAAGTTTTATGTGTGAGAAAGTGCTACAGTCAACAGAGTGCTGGCCCTGGGGAGGGTCACAAAGACACTTACGCCCAATTTATGCTGGTGTCACACCAAGGTCTTAACATTTATCACTGCGAAGACCATAAGAGACAGACTGTGGTAACTATCCATGACTTCTTAAGGAATCCAACATCACAACCACTTTCATTTCTCCCCTTCTCCTGCCAAAGATGTCTCAGTGTCTTGAAGTGTTTTAAAAACTTTCAGATAAAAGGGCATTTGAATAGAAGTTAGATGTGCTTTTCCGTAGCTTGAAGAGATGAAGGTGACTGCAGCCCAATTATTCCACCCACTATGCTGCAGCATGGATAGAGACGGTCAGGCTTTATGAAGAGGTATGTGCAAATATTTTGGATTAAAGCAGGGACGGTAAAAACAGAACAATAGGTTGTAGTCTTAAAACTGAAGAGAAGAATAGTGCTATCCATCTAGCCAAGAAAACATGGATTAGAGTCTTTCCTGAACCAAATTCTGCTGTTCAGGTCATTTTCAGCTTCACTCTGATCAGACCAACTGTTCCCTGATAGAACAAAACTGACACATTTCAGAATGGCCCTAGTAGATATTTCCTTAATGAATCCATCTTCAAATATTCAATAGTATAATATAGTTTCTAGATCTACTGGTATAGTGGACTTAAAATGTGGAATGTATTAGTTTGAAACAAAAACTAAGTAACTATCTTCACCTGGTTTACCTCCACAAACCTAATCAACATCACTGAGGCCTTCTCCAGATGGAGACGATATTAGGTGTATCCGCAAATATATTTTATAGTATAGGTGTTTCGTCCACACATATCTGCTGTTTTGAAAGCCCAAATACAATATTTTTTTTAAAACCGGGTCCCAGAGTGGAAAGTATTAGTAATAATATTATTGCATTGGCTTCCCCGGGAGTGATCACTCCTGGGGAAGCTCACACCGCAGCACGGCTCTAGGACACACACTGATACGCAGCAGCGAGCGGAGCGAGGAGAGGGACTAAATAAGACACAAAATACATACCACGGCTTTCTCTAAGTACGAATCTGTCGAATGATCACGTTTACAGTGTTTAGAGACCAATGCATGCTATAATTCGGCTGTAGACCTACCGTGCAGACTACCACTCCA
>JAVQKC010135757.1:0-46990 GCA_036025475.1 Philypnodon macrostomus
TTCATTCATTCATTCATTCATAGGCAATACAGGCTAAATGTCTTGCCCAGGGACACAACAACAGCGTGTGCTTGGACGGGGACTCGAACCACCGACCCTCTGGTTGAAGGGCGAGCACCTACCCACTGCACAACTGCCGCCCAGACCTTTTGTGTGATATGGACCTAGCATTATGGTAGAAAATTACCTAACCAAAAAGTAACAAAAAGTGTATAATAATATTGACACAATTTACATAAAATTAATATTAGGTCTTAATTTCTGGGTGTATTATACCCTAATATTTCTTTTTGACTTTTTCCATGTTACCACAGCAAATCTTCTTTCTCCCAGCATGCCATGATTTTTACCAGATGCCTTTATTCACATATTGGTAAATGGTGGCTTCTGCCTCTCAGCCCACAATCTCCTTTCAGAGTTCAGTCTTCACCCCATGCTTTGTATAGAATTCATGTAAGTTCTCTCCCAAACATATATGTACTCATTAGTGAACTGGATAAATTTCCTCTTGTGAATGAATGTAAAGATATTTGCCAAGTACTTATTTAGCAGAAATAGATTTATAAAGAAATACTCACGCGACATTGTTAGAAATAAATATATGTTTGAGTTTTGCCACTGATGAAATATTTTATGTGTACTGATGATTTTAAACTTGAGTGATGATGAAACCCCTTCATAAAACATCTCTTAGGTCAAACTCTAGAATTTTCAAACAATTGATTGGCATTTCTCTAGTTCTCTTATCAGTTCCACCGTACAACGTACCTGTATGTTTAAAAAAGGAGATTACAAACACTGTTTCGTTGGTGTATTCAGTGGGTTGGTTAAATACCACAAGAAACATTTTGACTAATTCATTTATTTTGTCTTGACATTGCCTGGGCCTTCAACTTTATGATGCTCTCACTGACTACAGCATACTTCAATGTTAAGGATGCTACTGTGAAATCAAAACAAGTGGCTTATTTGAGCTAAGACACGATTCTTCCGATCCAAAGCATTTCATTGCATTTTCTGACCCTGTGTTGAATATGCATAAGACAAATAAACTGAAACCTGAAACCTGACATTATTTACATTTTCCTGGATATTTTTAGTGTGTAAATGGACCTTTACACCTGAACAGTTTTTCCTGTTTCTCTTGTTACCTTCATATGTCACATGTGATGTTGTGTTGTAATATGGATGTTAACACAAGCACAAATTAAGGAGAATGAGTTGTGTGAAATCTCACACAGCCCAGTGAGAAAATGCTGTTAAATTATAAACAGCCCACTGTTTGAAAAGGTCATTGTTTTCTGATAACACAATTACATTTGATGACGCAAGTGAACAAACTGACCTTGTGTATAAACCACAGCAATATGTCTGTCCTTGCATCAACAGAACTGTTCTATCTCTTTTCACTAAGTCACTTGTCACTTAAAGAGCACATATTCCTCAGCGTGGAAGCCTGGTTTAGAATGGCATCATTTTGTGTAAGTAACAATAAAGCCCAAAATGAAATCCTGTCAAGATTGAACTAACCTAAGATCCCATCACACGTTGTTCCTTGAGTGGAACATATGAGAAACAGTGACAGCAAATCAGACACCAAGGCTTGAGACGATGTCGTTATTAAAACCTTTGTCAAAACTAATTTCAATCAGACTCAATCATTACCATCTTGTCTTTTGTCTTGAGCAAACATTTAGGCACTAAAATAAAAACGTAAAATGAGCACTTTAAGCGAATTTAATTACCTTAATTGTCCATGTAATTTTATTACATACATGTTGTGTAAAACCTTAATTGTATTCAAAACATATACAGTTTATGTAAACAAATGAAAGGTTTAGAGACTCAATTCATACATCTAAATTTACAACACAAACGTTCAGATTAAAAAAATAAATACATTCTGTCTAACTTTATTCTGTTCATGTAATTTGTTTAGATAAATATTGCATGTTCAAATATAATTAAGGTAAATGTAATTTGCACAACATGTATGTAAAAGAATTACTGTACATATGCCCTTTGTTTATGTAACATACTAGATTTCTTAAAGACACAACCTTCAATTGCTGTCAACAGTTTTCGAGTTCACATTTTGATTAAATTAGTTAAATAAACTGTTTGGTTTTTTACAATTCGACCTTTATTTAACCAATAATAAGACCTTGCACAAATAAAATCTTGGTCACATATTCTTTTTGGCCCTGCAATCTGAACATAATTCAGTGGGCAGATCCACACATCCTCTGGGGCTGGAAGAGCAATGTGTTGCTTGGCATTCTGCAAATGTCAGAAGGATAGTGTTCACAAATACAGCCAGGAACCTGGGAGATTACATTTTATCAACATACACATGAGCAGTGCTCCATACTACACTGGCACGCTGACAAAACACTAACCGTGCCTAAGATGAGAGGAAAATAAGTGTGACATTGAATTGTGTTGCCCCGGGTGTGTGTATATTGTGTGTGTATTATTAGTTGAGCCATGATGCCTACAGTGTCAATGTGGTTTGATATGAAAGGAGAATAATCAAATAGGGACATGCCAACAATGGCCAGTGTTTGTTCTTCCTGTGGGCCAGAGACTTCAGATTAAGTGTTAATCTCAGTCAGACAACCCAGAATATTAGTTCATTTTAACAATTGAAATCTGTGAAGCGGAACAATCAACCTTCAACACCTTGACGATGACGAACCATCATATCGACTGTAAAGCTATCAACCTTACATTATTATTCACAGGAGACCAATATAAAAATAACAAATAAAGATAGTAAATTGCATGAAATGGTCCCATATTTTTTGGCAAAGACTGAAAAAACAGATGCATATCATTATTAAAATTATTATCTACGTCTCTATCTATTCTAACAAATATATATAAATCAATGGGCCAATAAATGTGAGAAAAAATAAGGACATCTTCCCCAAAGCTGCTATATTCCTCATAGCAGCTATTATTAAAGGTATACATACTTATCAGATATAAAGCCCTAGGTTCAAGTCTATCTCAAATCAAATTATGAATTCCCATGTTTTTATGCTGATGTGATAATCAGACTGCTCTCTCCTTCACATATGCCTTTGAATATCAAGCCCTTAATTATTCCAATGCATACATAAAAACACAGAAGATGAAAGTGATGATCACCTCTTTATACTGCACTGCTGAATAAACTATGCTTCTCTTCAATCACACATTTACATAGTGATGGCAAAAAGAGTCATTTCATCCTATGCATAGAGATAGGTATTGGAGGAGAATGTAGATAAGCCTAATAATGCGACCACATCTATATCTCAAATAACATGATCACCAGGAATTCACCAGTGACACTGAGGCTGGAGCCGGAGCCATCTGAGAATGACTGCTTCCCCTTTCCATTCATAGTTACCCAAATCAATATATTACCTTTAGCAGTGTTAGACCTTCAGCCAAGTATAGAATATCATATCATTTTCTCTTTGTTGCTTTGATGGACATTTATGGAAAACATAATACAACTTTAATACGGGGTGGTAAAGCATTAATACCAACTCACCTTATTACAATGTGTTGTGTATTATTTGTTAGAAATGTGTTTCTGATTTACTGTGTTTCACAACTTACAAAGTCTGTAGACCCATACTAGATACAGCTTTTAATCATGCATTGTGTAAAACTTTACTGTGCTAGAGTTCATTAACATTAGATCCATCCCTTTTACAAAAATGCTTTGGGAGTGCTTTCTCCTCTGTTGCACCTGGTTTATAGTCCCATTAAATTTATGTCAGTTCTGGGTGGTGATTTTACAAGGGTTAAAGTGTAACTTTACCTGAGTAAAAAATCCATGGCACTCCACCCATGGCAAATATGTTAAATGTGTTAAATAACGAGGCAGGTATATGAGTGCTCTGATGTATAGAGATGCACATGAGAAAAGGCACATGTTGGAGGTGGCTGCATGTCCCTGGGATGATCTCCCAGGTCAAACAGCTCCAGACTAAATGCAGTTCAGAAGCCTTTTTATGAGTTAGTTGTCTTTGGAAAGGAAAGTCTGAGCTTCTCAGCTAAGAATGCTGCTGCCATGACCCTGTCACGCATAGGCAAAAGAAAATAGACGCATTTTGAATGTTAAATAAGTGTGAAACAAAACCAGTCCTAAAAATACATTGCACATTTTGAAACCAGACATCACATCTCCATAGCATTCTTCACAGTCAGCCTGCCAACACTTATAGAAACAGTAAACAAACACTCTGTCTATTAGCCGGAGGCGAGCTACTTGGGAGAAATGACATTTGTTTGTAAAGCTGCTCTGATTTAATTGCTTTGTTTTCTGCTTGTGCATTTCTAATGAAGTCTAGCTCAGCAGAGGTGAGGTGAAAAGGCCCCATCACTGTGGTGGGTGAGCAGATGTTCTTCTCAAATACCAACATACAAAACTGGATATACAATTATTACATGGACAGCATGAACACAGGGGTCGAAACTTAAAGCTGCACTAACTGTAACTGTTTAACCAATCAATACGTTCATGATCTATCCAGAAATAGAATCGATCACAAATAATGTGAGGGAGCTGATGTTTCTATCTTCGATCTTTTCTAGTTTGTGTACGAGGCAGTGTGTGCTCCATGTGTGAGACTGTGATAGCTGGAGGAGAGTAAGAGAGAAGAGGAACACCTAACTCAATCTTCACAAGCAGCTATAAGAATAATAAGCAATAAGAAAATCCAAATAGGACTGCAGCCTTGAAAATGAAAGAAAACACAATTACAGAGTTAGTTGGTAACAGTGAATAGAAAACTGAAAAAAGTAAACAAAGAGGTTCTGTTCGCTCGGTGCTGAGATACAAGGTCAAGAACACTCGACGTGATGTGATGAATGATTGGAGAGGAGTTTAAAGCCCAGTCGCTTCCACTGAAGTAGGTGGGATTCAGACAAGAGGACGCCTTTGAGGGGCTGCCTGTACATCACCGGAGATAGGCAGCTTAGGAACACTTATATAAGGACACTCGTACAACCAAGAAACATGTGCTGTGGTTATAGTGGAGATATCAGTTGCAGTCGGTGGGATCACCTTGGAAACCAAAATTAAAGCTGTGCAAAGCAATAAACATAGTCACAATACCATCAGTAACATTATAAGTCCATATAAGGGGTGGGCAATATGGCAAAACTATAATATCACAATTTCACGATTATAGTTGAATATTTTTTGGCTTACACAGACTACTGTTATTAGTGTCTCGCCTTTTTAACTAAAAACTCCATGTACACGCACACCCATCCATGCAGAGAGGGTTGAGAATAAAAAAGAATCAATAAATTAATTTAAAAAAAATAATCTGCAAATTCTGCTATTTTCAGACTATAAATTCAAATCTCAGTCACCAGTTTTACAAAATAGCACAAATTACAAAATAAAAACATGTTTATTTGTTTCATAAAGTGATAGACGTACAGATGTAGGTACAAGACTGTAAATTAGATTAAGAATATCACTCAAATAAAAGTGAAATGCATGGTGCATTAAAACTACTCTTACAAATACAATTACATCAAAGTTAATCTGATGAGTATCTGATATCTGACAGCTTTCATGTTAGCTTATGGCTGTGTGTTCTGATGTCACAGAATACGACAGATTGTGAGCACAATGACTGTATTCACCCTGAATAAACCATCATTGCAATTGTAGCCGTATAGTGTAGTTATCCTGTCACTGAAGTGGATTTCGTGCTGGCACACATATTTCTACAGAATATGATTTCTTCTATTAACAAACCCTTTGAAATCACGTTGTTATTGAAATCTCATAATTGTGGACAGTGAACACTCTCAATGAAATAAAAGATTTCTCTGCAGTAACCAGTCAGCAAGGGACTGGGTGAATTGTTTTCTAAATGGCTCTCCCAAGAATGGATAGTCAATTTATTTTCAATTTGAAGCTCCAATCTTCTGCAGAGAATGTCTATCCAAACGTCACAGTCCATGTAGTCCTTGTTTTACTATTACCAGCCCAGTGTGTTCTCGAGCGCAGGTTTAATACAGTGGTGTATGTTCAATGGTCCGCCTCATGCGCCAGTGACGCAGGAGCCAACCAGATTGTTTCTTGTTGATGACGCACAGTACGAGCCCACCTGCGTCAGTTCTGAACAATGTTATTTCAGACATGAGCTATAATCAACCATGCCAAACACTACTCATTTGGTCCATTACTAACTCAATATTGTTGTTAAGGCAGTACCCTGAGCTATGTAATCAGTATGTGTCTATGTATCTTCAACCATAAAACCAGTACCACAGAGTTAAACAAAATGTAATTGTTTGGCAGAGAATCACTAAGAAATTCTGTTCTTGTTTGGAGTGTGCAGTCCTTATTACCTCTCATTAGTTGTAGTTTTAATATAAACTATGTTGCCCCAGGAGTTTTCTTTTAATTGGCTGTAGTTGCATTCTGTGGTAGATTTATCTGTCAATTTCTATCACCCCTAAAAAAACCAAACACAAACAAACAAATCGAATCCACAAAAGACAACATTCTTTCTATATAAGAAGGAAACAGTTGCCTTAACTTAATGTCCACCAAAGCCTATAAAGTTACAGAATGAAGTTTAGGTCTGCATTTGTATGTGCTCATGATCTTTTCTTCTGTAGAAATAAAAGCTATATTGAAAAAATAAAAAGGTAACGCTTTACATAGCCCCTAACTACATTATATCTACCTCATTAATTACAATGTAATACACTGTGACAAACTGTAATAACATGTAAATACATTGTACCTAATCCTAACCATTCTGTATGTACAATGTAGTTACATGTTCTTACACATATATATATATATCCTATATATTTTCATATTTTAAAAAATGGCGGTGTCATTATTAGGACCCGGGGGACTATCCAGGAAAGATTGCTATTATAAAGTGTACACTCATGCAGTCAGATAACAGGCCTACTCCTGGGTTTCTATTCTGAGAAGAATTCCTATTCTTGGGTTTATCGAGTAGTCCTATTTCAAGGCTTTTTGTACAAGAAACTGTCAACCAGGACCTGACCTACATACTCACTGGACACTTTAGTAGATATGTTTATGTTTACCTTAGGGAGTAAAAAAAGCGAATCAGGCCATTGCATCACGCTAATGAATTTATCATGCATATTCCTTGTGTTTCCTTTGGGTCAAATTGACCCGTTTTGAGTTTT
Organism: Philypnodon macrostomus; assembly: GCA_036025475.1. NCBI lineage: Eukaryota > Metazoa > Chordata > Actinopteri > Gobiiformes > Eleotridae > Philypnodon > Philypnodon macrostomus. The sequence goes on from JAVQKC010135757.1 coordinate 7,198, forward strand.
TACAAAGAGTAAAGTAATATAACTATACATGTTTACTGGGTTTAGCTTATTTTGTGTAACGAATAAGTACCAAAACATTTTGAGCATCTGTGCCCTACCACGTTGTGCATCACTGGGACTTTTTGACCTGAAGGAATAGAAGAAGATTTAAGTCATACTGAAAATGGGGTGGTTATGGATCCCAGCCGGGCTGTTGTAATTATTATCTACTTTTTACATATACACACACACACACAGCCAGAACTAGGGTTTACAGATATTGTTTTGAAAAGGTTCCAATTTCCAGCGAGTGGCAGCATCTGTGGATGAAAATACCTAGTTTTAGCTTGAAGTCAGAAATTGATTTAGGTAATAAGAGGAAGATGACATCTGCTCACACAACTACTACTTCAATGTCTGCAGAAGACAAATCAAAGCAATAGGTCATCTGGACAAACAGTGACTACTATATAATCATGACTGTTTTTCTAAATACAGTAAATTATTTTGTGTCTAAAATGTGACCTTTTTAAATGATCCTTACAATGTTAATTTAACCAGATCCCAATCAATGCCTCATTAATCTGTGCCATATTATTATCCATCGAAGTGACTACCCCTGGGGATACATGTCATTGCTTTAGCTCATTTCTAAATTAAACACTATCATGAGTTATGGCCGCTGTGACATAATGGAAACTGTTTACATTTAATCAATACTGAAAATAATTAGTGGAAATTATCTATTTGCTGACTGTGTAATGAGAAATGCACCTGCAGTGCGTTACAGATTAAGCTTTTAATATAGACTGCATTATCAACAATATAATAAGTATACATTTTCTGTGGGACAGCAGGGGCTCAGCAGATAAAGCAGGTCGTCCACTAACTACAAGGTTGGTAGTTCAATCCTCACATATGTCCTTGGGCAAGACACTCAGCTTAATGGTATGAATTTGTTGTAGTGGTGGCGTGTTTCAAGGTGGTGGAAGGCTGTAGTTGTGGTATGGCCGGCTACCATGTCTTTTTCAGCCTGGCCCCGGGCCCCTGTGGCTACAGACGTAACTTACAACTTACAAATGAATTTATGACGGATGAATAGTAGTCTGAGAAAGAAAGCACTAGCAGTGAAGTTAATCATGACTATATAAAGAGTGTGTAAATACAGTTAATCGTCATTGGTTAAAGAATAAAGAAGAGTTGTGTCTTATCGTACCAGTTGGTTTTATTATGTCAATGCACACCTTAGAAGCAAAAAAGCCTTGGCATCCTGCAAAAAAACCCAACATTTTAACAATACAAGTTACTCGCATGAGCCTGCATCCACCAGTCACTGAACGGACTGCATGTTACATATTATTGCAGAGGGTCACTTTCAGTCGAAACTCATCAGCAAAAAAACAAAACAATGAACATAAAAATAAAATCTGTGATTACATAAAATAATGGGTCATTTCTTTGTTGTATAGTGGAAGATACATTTTCATAATGCAAACACACAATAAAAGAAAACAATTGAAATATGTGACCCATGAAAAAAAACGTGTACATAACTGAATCAAACTCTAGGCTAAGGTTTTACAAATCACAAAAGACTAATCATTTGTTGTGTTTCATTTTAATAATCAAACTATTTGAGGCTGTATCAAAAAACCGTGTAAAAAAATTCGGAGATTTCCAGTGATTATGCAAGTTCAGAATGAAGTTAGAACAAATCTCTGCCTCCTAATCAGTAATAACTGTTGCCATTAAACTTGAATATCCATCAGGGACATTGGCACGTCTGACTGGAGAGAAGAATTACCTCCATAAAATATAAAAAAATAAATCCCCTGCTACAAAATAATATCTAGGGCTTTTGTTTCCAAATATGTACAGTTTTGGTGCTTGTTTTGCAAATTTTCCAGATTCCTTAAAGAAACCGCGGTGTTCTGGTTACTTTTAGATCTGGCACTAAAATTCACAACCAATAAGTTAGTGAGATAATTTATTTATTTAAACCATTTTTATATATTAAACGTTGCTAGTTTGTTTTAGCCTCCATAGATATTGGTTGTAGGCATTAGCTGCAGGTTATTTCAGTGAGGCAATCATTTTTTGATGCTTCCCTCCAAAAATGAACAGAATGCTACCTGAACATCAGCCAGTTATACAGTGAACTTTAAAAACAATAAAACAAACAGATTATTTATTCATCCCTAAATCATCTTAGGCTACCTTGTTATTCTCACCATTACTAGACATTGTGAATAAGGATAGAAACAGACAACTATGTTAAAAGGCAAACCGTATTGAATTTGAACACAAGCTCTTTCATACACACACACAGGGCTCCCATTCTTTGTCTTCTGAAGTTATTTGAGATCCTTTTGTAGCTTTTTTTTATATTTATTGAACCTTAAACCTTTTATAAAAACATGACATATCGCCTGCAGTGGTCTGATGGCAGTTCTCTGTCTTCTCATATGAATCAAAACCAAGACAGTTGTTGATGATTCAGTCCAGGCAAAAGAAGAAACGATGACAGTTCATTTTTGATAAGAGATGGAAAAACCCTAAAATAATATCTTTGTATCCAAATCAGAAACGAAATTAAATTCTGAGAAGGGAGAGCACATCCCCCATTGGACCAACTGGTCTAGAATCTGAAATTCAATGTGACGAGAAGTAACAAGTTTGTCTTAGGCCACTGTAGAAGCTGGGCTACCACTAAAACAGTAGTCCGCCCCAGCTATTTCAAGCAATCACCCCGTCATTCTACTGAAAAAACCCACCCAACTCCCTGACTAGAGTCCCCTGTAGTTGTTTTGTACTTTAGCACCTCTTGTCAATCCTCCAAGAAAATGTCCAGACAGACAACACCAAAATGAAACCGTCGCAGTTCCTCAGGCATCCACTCCCTCCGCCCTTCAAGCGGAGGGTCATACAAGTCTTAGGGGGGCACGTAGGGAGGTGGGGATCTGTAGGGGGTCATGTTCTTGGGACGAGAGCCCTTTCCTTCCATTGGGGTGGTGAACGGGGGAGGTGGCTGATAAGGTGGTGCATTGGGATCTTCGTCCCGAAGAGCTGTGTACTCCCCTAGCAGTTCTTGGTTCAGTGGAGTGGTCTCTGGAGTTGCCATGTTGGGGTATTCAGGGGGCGGGAGTGGAGGCTTTTCTTCCTGGAGGATCAGAGGCATACTTGAAGATGGAGGGGGTTTGGAGTCATCCAGTTCATCTGCAAATATAATAGGCACACCTTTCTTGATAAAGGTGGCCTGGTCCTCAATGGTCAGCTTTCCTTTTCGTTTCTTCCTGTAGCATATCATTGCAATGATACCCGCGATAAGCAAGATTGCTGCAACAACTACTGCAGGAATGACAGTGTGAAGATACACATCATCTGTGCTCTGACGGCCTGTACCCAGAGCGGGCGTGACTGCTGGTGGCTCTGGGATATCAATCTCTCCTGGTGGAATAAAGGAATGTGTTCTACAGCTTGCCCTGCCCTTCACGCTCACATCCAGAGGTCTGAACTCAGGCTCCATGGCGTACCGAAACGTCTGTGAGGGTCGTCCGTCAGCACTGGCCAGGGTCCTGCTCATGGCTATGAGCTGCTCCTTGGGACATGGGTGCTGAGGGAGGCTAGTATTTGTCCATTCGACAACAATAGATCCTTTGCTAATGTTTCGTATGCTCACAGTACTACTGTTACGGTCTCCCAGTGCATATGCCAGCTTCTTGACCAGAAGAATTTTTTTGTGGATGTCATTTGTAATAGAATGTGGCTCACCATCAAATCGAGCAATAAAGATGACTGGGGTTTTGTCATTGGCAGGCCAACGGTTCACACGTACTTCAAAAGCATCAATAGCATTCAGACCACCTTTGTCAGTGGCTTGCATGAAGTATTCATGTTTTCCCACATGTTTGTCATCTGGAATGCCATAGAGTAGTTGACTGGTGGTATTGAACTGTATCCAGGAACCTTCTCCCACTACTTCATTGTGATTTTGTCTCAGTGACAGGCGAAGCTTGTCAGTAGTTCCATCCTGATTATCAAAGAATGTATCTGAAGGAATCTTGACCTCAAAGTAGGTACCGACCAGTGCATTAACCTGGTCAATGGGGTTACGCAACTCAGGTTTCTCATTGAATGGATCTGGGATGACTGGAGATTGTGTGACTGCTGGGGAAGCAGTAGTTGTCTTTGGTTCTTTTGGTACTGGGGTTGTTTTGGGCTTTTTAGGTTTTCTTGGAGGTTTCCGGGTAGGTGGTGGGGTTGCAGTGGGTTGTACAAAAGCCGGCCTTGTCATAGTTGGCTCGATGGATATGGAACTGGTGGTCTCCATCACTTGTGTTGGTTGAGAAGGTCCTGGTGTTGGCGTGTGGATAATAGGGTCACGGAATCTGGCAGTAGGTTTGCCGGGCAGAGGAACAGGTCCTCTCACAGGTGGGGCAGCGCTATCAGTTGGTCCTGCAATATAAGGAGATGACAGAGTGGGGACTATTCTCACAGGAGGCTCCACTGCAGTTGTCGGGGGCAGGACGGCCAGGACAGGTGTTGGTGTGTTGTTTAATTGCCTCCTGACACGTTTAGGGATATGGGGTTTCTTGTTGGCGATGTGCCAGCCCACCACGGGATAGCCAAGTTTAGCTGACATTGTACCCTCCTTCGCGGGGCCCTGGACACTGTCAATGTTTGGGACTGTGCTTTGGTCTAAAGAGCAGCCAAGCTTCCAGGACAACAGGGCACCATTCTCCACCACCTGAAGAAAAAAGAGGTAAATGTCAATGTTTTTTTAAACCAACTACAAAAATATTCTACATGGTCAAACACACAACTATATTATATCTGTAAACTCTGTAGATCCAGTCTCAGATATCCATCTTAAATGAATAAAAAAATAGACTTGTTTTTATATTTATATACTAGTATGAGAAAGGTATCATTTACTCACCTTCTTGGCATTACCAGGACCAGCCATGAATGCAGTCATGTCAAACAGCCTATTGTTGACAACTGGGAGCATCTTCATGTGCTGGAGCTCCACCCTTGAGAAACTCCTCATGTTATCTAGGAGGGCCACTCTCTCTGCCGAGTTCATTTTGGTCAAATCCGCATCGAGGATAACTGTCAGGACTGTTACTGGCTCCTCACTATCGCAGGAGAAGGGTTGGACATCCTCTTGACCAGAAGCCTGATTAGACGCCAGTGGGATCGATTCAACGTCCATGTGATCTTCAGGATGTACCGCGATGGCGAACACCTCTGATGAAGAAGAGGACTGTTTGTTGTCGGCAATGGATACAGAGATGTAATGGACTCCTTTATCCTCATCCAATGGTAAACCCTGGAGAATTCTGTTGTCAGCATCCCAGTGTAGCCAGGCAGGGAGCGAATCCTTACCCATCTCAGTTATCTGCGACAGAAGTAAAAATAAATTGTATTAAAATCAAAATATACACAAAGATATCTCAAGACTACTGAGTTGAGAGTACATCGTCAATTTTCTAAGTGAACCATTCTGCACTCTGCACAGTTCCCAGCTTTAATTCTGACACATAGAAAATTAAAATAACGTGGCAAATTACGTGACTGGGGAACATCCCTATGGCTAAAGGCTGATGGAGAGAAGTAGACCACATGGGAATGACAGGGCAGTCCCCACACATAAATCCAAAATAAAGAACCAATACACACTGCGCTCCTCAGCCCCAACGAGTTAATTTTGCGACTAATAAATTCTTGTTGATAAATTATGCAGAGGCAGGGCTCCCACAACACATCATTAATGCTCTAACCAGCACACACGAAGACGGCGGCGGGGGAAAAGGCATATAAACACAGACACAAATGCACACAGTTTCAAGAAAGCCAGAACATACATGGGCAAAAAAAGGGTCACTGGGAAGAGTCTGTTGACCACGTTGTGTAAGAAAAATTGCAATAAGACAAAAAGAGATGGTTACATTCCTTAAAATACAAAGGCCCTTCTTACGTGGAATACTTTTGTTTCTCTAGATTCTTCCGTCTAATGTCACCTAACTCCTCCTCCGCACCATGCACCTCTTAGTTCTGCTGCCATTGCTTTGAAATGTCATTATCAGAGTATGACAGGCCCTTTTTATTCAGAGATAAAAGCGTATTTCTGGTTTGGTGCTGTCAGGAGATATCTCATGCTTTCCCCAGAATATAAAGTCCCTGTTTGAAAATGATTACTGCATCATTTACAATTAACTCGGTGTAAGTGGGAATAAATGATTGAAAACACGCGCCACCGATTCAGCTGGCATTTAGGCGACTCTGTAATATTATACAATTTGTCATTTAATGTGGACACAACAGATGCAGAAAAGTGATGATTTGACACATTTTGCCAGTAAGAAATAATTAATATCTTCAAATCTAGCCACCCCCCGAGCACAATGTGTTACTAAAAGTGCACATTTCAAAAAGTCTGCCTCTTGACATGACATTCCAAATTAAATCACAAAGGCACAATGAAGGACAAGTGAGTTGTCAGGCAGTAATCGCATCATAACTGTCATAATTGCTCGGTAAATTACCAAAGGCACAAGGAGGATGACTTAAAGGGTGATCGGCAGCTATTTTGGCAATTCGCTATGGGTAGGGAGAGAGACACACTTGTTAAATTGTCTTTCATTTGGCAGGATCCCCGATCAGCAAAAGGTGAAGATGCTACATGCCAAGACCAGACAATAGGTGGATTAGTGTTATTACCAGATTTCTTGGCACACAAAATGAAAGGCATGCATTTAGAAGAATGGGTGAAAGGTTCAACGATTTTTACCTCAGAGACCGAGAAAAACTGTCTTGTAGTTCGCAGTTTCTCCAAAGTACATGAGATTTGCCAAAAATATTGACACTTTTTTAGCCTTAAAAGGTTAACTGTCAAAGGCTCTGCACCTTTACCTGCACATAACACACATATGCCAGAAAAAGCCAATAAACTATATCCATCAATTAGAAAGCCTGCTCCATGTCTCTTCTAGGGACTTGTCTTGGTCACCTTTGAAAGTAAAATAAAGAGATTCCAACTTTGATAGTAAAAGGCGACATGACACAGTTTGGCCTTTTTATTAAAACGCCGTGTACAATGAATGTTAATATTGCCCGAGTGTAAAACCCAAAGCACTTGAGAGATAAGAGTCTTCTCGAAGATGTAAAGAATGAACCACTGATGTCTATGAAAAAGATCTATGCAAAATCTGTCAAACAGTTTGCCCTTCAAACCACGACTTAAAAGATGGCTAATTAAAACAAAGAACTGATAATCTCATCAAAGTTAGGGCCCAGTTAATCATCTTTTTACAGCATCGCTCACACATACATACTGCCGTAAAGCCACCATGACTATCAGAGGCATAAGCCATGGTGATGGGTGCAAACCAGCATGGGCCATGTGTTTATGAGCGACAGGCATGAAATATAATGTGACATTATCGCACATCACTGGAGTCATCCTCGTTTTACTCTGCATGGCCAGTCTCAAATCATGCGGTCTGCCTCCTCAGCTTTTCTGTTTAGAGTTACAGTCTCCATAGATGAGAAGATCTGCAATTTTGAGTCATGCAAAGAGTTCAACCCAAAGACTGATTGCTAACCAGACTTTAAACGCTAAAGTCTTATCTATAGATTTTTTTAAGTTGGATTGAGCGTGGAGATAATGGTTTTGGATTTTCATGGCATGTGTCAGCAGTTTTGTCCAGCGTCTTAAGCCATGCAAGAACAGGGTATATTGACATACAAGAGATGATGACTGAGCATTATTCAACTTTTTTCATGAAGAGAATTTATAAAAACATGGACTATTGAAATGTTATGGCATGTTATACTCAAAGTACCTTCATCTACTACTTTGCAAAAGTAAAATTTTGTCATCTGTGACCGTACCCATGGTATAAAGACAGTAGCTTGAATGACCATTAAATGTTTTGCAAAGTCCGCATAGTAATTAAATAGAATTCTGCGATTTACAACAGAAAATCTCAAAAAACCAACAGCAGTTCCCTCCAACCCGCAAAGTAGCCATCACAACATCAGAAACATAAAGAATAGTTCTGTGACTGCACTGACTGATTCAGTTAGCTCTTTATCCACAAGAATGCAACTTTGACAAAACCCATCCATTTATCCCACTTGCTTTTTTCACTGTGCTCTTGGTACAATTGAACATTCCTGACCTTGCACTTCTGAACCCATTTGAGCGCTGCCGTTATAAGCGCTGTGACAACACTTGTTTCATCCCTAGAGATTTGCAATCGAAAAGCAGTTTTGAAACCCCCCCCCAAAAAAAAACAAAGAAAACAAAGAGAGTGGGGGGAACCCGACGCCGATTATATAGGGAATAGGATATTGACTGAGACAAAGACGCAGAAAGTATGGAAGAGATGAAAGAGAGGTCAAGCAAGAAGAACAAGAAATCTCAACACAGCATATTATGATGAGGCATGGAATCTGTCTGCGGCCGCCGGAGGAAAGCCGATTATTGTTGCGGCGAGGGAGAACATGAAGAAAGGTGGCTATTGTTAACAAAGACGGGGTTGACAGCTCCACTGATAAGCCTCATATATTGGCAGACGACAGGAGGAGGAGGTAGAGATGGACCATACATGCCGGGAAATGGGAGGAAGGATAAGAAGAAGCATGATGCGAAAGATGTGCCAGCTCGGAGGAAGTGAAGATATATGGGCCGATGGGTGAAAGCAGCTGGGAGGGAGACAGGGAAGAAGTAAGGCGTAATGAGAAAAAAATAGAAGTAGGCTACAGCAGGAAAGGGAACAGGCAAAATATTTTAGGGAAAGAACATGAGGGGGCACATGGGGGACTGCTGGCATTGTCAATAGGGCTGCACAATATATGGCTAATTTATCATCATCTCAATATTATCAAGCTCATTGGCCACGAGAAACAAAATGTATCAGAATAATGTTATGGTCTTCCATGTTTAATGACAGGTATTTTGCACTCCTCCAGAAATACAATGAATAAGGTTCGATTTAGTCCTTAGTTAAGAGCTGTTTGATGTTGGTATTAGGGATGAATCGATACCAATACCAGTATCGGGTGTCCGCTGTGTGTGGGGTAATTCAACAGAAATGATGATGACATGGAGAGGAAACTGCAGCAAAAAAGAGTAGGCTATTGTCCTGCTCCCTTTGCATCAGACATGAGCAAGGAGAATCACACATTTTACATATTTTATTTTAAGAAATTCTGGACAGTATTGACAGTTCCCAGTGCATATAAGGTGTGCTACAGTTCATGATCTTCACATCCGTTTTTATTTGACAAAAATCCATCTAGTAGTTGCAGAGATATGGACGTAAATCGCTCATTGAAGAAATGCACTAAGAGACATTCATTGAAGTAATGCGGCTATTCTAAGAGACATTGCTTAGTGAGTGAAACACACGTTGCTTCCGCCAACTTTCCTCTACAAATATTTGCTGTATTGTCATAAAAACAACACAAAAATGTTAGTTTAGACATTCTGTCTAAAGAGTCTATAGTAATAATTTGAACTGCCACAGCCTTATGTTGGCACAGTTAAATGTAGGGCAAGAGTAATTCCTATAATGGTAATTATATTTATAAGATTTTAGTAAATGTGTGGCAAGATTGATTTAAAGAAAAGTTAAATTCTTATTCATACTAACTAGTAATAGTTGTTTTTCTCTTATATAGCATTAATGTTCAACTTTCAGTAATAATATCCGGAGCATTTGTAATGTTATTAATAGGTACTCTAAAACGAGTGCATCCCTAGTTGTTATCCATCTCAACAGAGTTATCACATCTAGTCGTATACAAATATTGTGCAGTCTAAGTCCAGTGAAAAAGCTCAAAAAAGTTGGAAAAAGGAGGAAAGGAACGGATTGATGCTGGAGCTATAGTAGTGCAATGGGGTGGGGGGGTGCTTATGGGTGGCCAAGAGGCAGGCGGATGTTTACGAGGGGAAATCCATCTTACAGCCCATTTTCTACCGTTAAAAATTCATTTGTGGGCCCAGAACCTCAGCAGGCGCATTCACATTCTTAACAGAGCAATCTAGGAATGGGGATTATATGAGCAGTGAGTGATGCCAATCTGGCAACACTGAAATGTCAACCTGTTAAAATAAAACAGCAACATATTGTTTAAGTTGGAACATGTTTTTTTTAAGTTTTTAAGTACATATGTAACAACTGACTTATATATGCACAGGTAAACTGTTGTGCTGTTCCACACAATGTCAGTCTTTTTTCTGTTTCTGCTGACTGCAACAGGAATGACAGAGTGAAAAACAAGACAAGACAAATAAAAGTCTAAAAATGTAATTGCAGATTGAAACTCCACACCTCAAAGCATTTCGATCTGGAACTAAGGTAGCCCTGCTGGGCCACACTGTTGTGTATGAATTTACACCACAGTATAATTTCCATATGTAACAATTTAAATGACAAGGACATTGTGGAGGTTCTTCTATAGGTCCTCCTAAATACGTGCATGATCAAACACAGGATACATTTTCCCATTGTGGGAGAGTAAAAACACATGACAGCCTTCAATAGCTCATTTGGGTCAGCGGCACTAAAATATTTAGGATTGAGCTCAAAATAAGAATGAACCTTTCATTATAGTGCACTACTATTAATACAATTACCTTAGATCAACTTTCCCTCTGCCATATAAATACTGTTCTTATATTTGAGGTTCACAACAATGATTGTGTACAGTAGCGGGGCTATTGTTTGATTCCATGTGTGGGTGAGAGAATATAAACATCAGTGCTGTGTGTGTTTGAAAGCTAGAGATAGTGAGTAATTCTGGTCAGGGCTTCTGCATTAGTCAGAGCTAATGCTGAGAGTCTGCAGAAAACCAACCACATGCAGGGATATAGATAGTGTAAGTACATAACTGTACTGCCATTAATAAAAACAAAAAAGATGCTTCTATGGCCTGCAAATGGAGTCCTGTGTAGTTCACCTCACACTACTTTTTTCTGCTCCTGCTTTAATACACTCTCTCACAGCTTCTGTCTCTCAAAGTATTCAGTACTTATTTTTCTGACTGTCCGTCTTGGGCATGGCACAGTAAGCCGTGAGGCAGCACTATCTGGTGCATGCTCTTCCGATTGCTTTACTTTCGTCCTTGTATAAATGAGAAGAAGGACCTTAACATAAACTTTTTATACCTTGCATAAGGATAGGACTTAAGGATTGGTTAAGCATACTAATTTCAAAGGATATTAAGTAAGGATGCACGATAATGTCGGTTACCGGCCAATAATGGCCAATTATGAGGTCATACAGATAATCCCGATAATGAAATTTTTTTATTTTAATATGGACCGATAATAATAAGCCCAAATTACTTTTCCCCCTGAAGTGCTGTGAGCCTTGCTCCGCCCCCACTGCAGCAGGCTGCTGAGGGCTACCCGTTCAGCCTCACACACAGAGCAGGGAACAGAGGAGAAATGAACTATTTTTCTGTTTTGCTGAAAGATATTTCATATTTCCATTCTGTAGCAGTTTCACCAGAAGTGAGAGGGGACATTCTTTTCACGTGATACTTATAAGTCAACTAAGACTTTAGTTTTCATCGCAACAAGTAAGACAACATGAAGCAGCCACATACAGCTCTGGAGTAGCGTTAACACGTGAACAGTGGTCTGTGATAGATAACCCTACATGAGAAAAATGTCTCTGGATGTGTGTGTGTGTGTGTGTGTGTGTGTGTATGTGTGTGCGTGTGTGCGTGTGTGTGTGTGCGTGCGTGCGTGCGTGTGTGTGTGTTGACAAGAGGACTCCTGTCATACGGGAGCGGTCTTGCCCAAAAGCTTTTACAAGACTCTTTGCTCCTTCTGCATCGGCTCATACAGTCTTGCAGTACAAACTTTTTATTTATCTACAGTCAATGATTTGAGATCATTTCACAGGGAAGGATTTCAAGGATAACAATTGCAAAGACATTTAAAACATTTTCTGTCCGCTATAGCAGAGGTTCCCAAAGTGGGGGTCATGAGATGATTTACAGAAGTAATCATTTGTTGATTTTTCTAATAAATTACATGTTAGTTATAACTAGTGTATTTCAACATAAACCATGCACATAAAAGCATCACACCAGGATTTAAACCGTTAAATATTTTTGCCCTGTGCATAATTGTATTTCTGAACTCCTTTTGAGGACAGGGGTCCCGAGACTTTCTAGCCAATATTTGGGGATTCCGGCCTGAAAAGTTTGTGAACCCCTGCTATAGAACTGTACAGAGCTGCAAGTAAACAACAGTTACATGCTCCATTGCAATTACAATTAACCACTTTGTTGAAAGATGCTCCCATTATTACTAAATGCAGATAAAAGTAGTTGAAGGCATGCCTTGGAGACCCATTTTAAGTCCAACTGTCTACATCACAGTAACTGAGTGCATCCTTAAAGACTCATTACTGTCCGATGAACAACACGGACAAGCCCCCGTTTGTCCCTAGGTCAGCAATTACCCATCTTTTTTGCTGTGATGCCCTGTGAATAAAACATGAAATATCATTATTGAGCTAACTAGACTCGACAAACCATTAAATCTTGAACCATGGCTGTGGGATAATGAGGGACATGATGTTGAGGGGTGGTGTTTGAACTGTTCAGAAGATACCGATGGGAGAACTATACATTATGTGTATGTTTAAAATTGACTTTCACAGGATTGCTGCTGTCTAGTCAGTTAGGCATTTAAAAAAGTATAATCTGCTATATTATTTTCTCACGCATACATTGTAGGACCTTGTGGCTGAAATGTGCGGCGATCCCTTTAAAGTGTAAAAAGTCTCGATTCTAAATGGTAACACAAAATAAACAAAACCTGTTTGTAGAGTAATGCTGTTCACTTGTGCTCATTTCTAATGGGCCAATGTATGATTAGAGGGTGCTGCATCTAAATATAATCTGCTATTACATTTAGATGCCAAATATGGCTTGGCTCATAAAGCTGGGGAAACCAATGAAAGTCATCTACTGCAAAGCAACTCCACTTCCCCTTCGGGTGACAACCAAGCATCCAGAAAGGCACCCTGTCCAAAACATGTGGTTGCTTGGCTACAGGAAGACACACACTATAACAACATCAACCATGTCTACACAAGGAGAAGACTATAATATGTTAACAGTTTTAAAGAGTCATATGCAATCAGCCTGGAAAAAACAAACCAGTTAAAAAGTTAAACCAAAGTAAAGCTAAAAAAGTACAATTACAAACTATTCTTTTGTGGTATATAATTCATGAGGTATAAATCAAGTGCCTTGCCTGCTCTATGCTTAATTACATAGCAACATGGCCACCACACTGGTGCCTGTACACCGATAGCTCCCAGCCCGGGTTAGGGTGACTCATATGTACTGAAGTGTGTTTTTATCTTCGGATGGCCTCCTCCCTTTTTCTTCCTTAATACCAGTTTTCCACTCCTGTCCTGCCAGCTAACAGTGCCAGTGCTGTTGCATGGGCAGGAGAAGCAATCAATGGTAAGAAGTGGAGGACCTAAAGCAAGACAACATGCTTTCGTCATTGCCTTGAGATTCTCTAAATAGACAGGGAAATGGAAGCTCTACATAAAATGGGAATTATTAATAGCATAAGAGGAAGAAAAACTTTGTATTGCAAGGTAAGGGTTTGAAGGAGAAGGAATGAATGGCAGTGACAGAACAGGGAGTCCTTTCAACCAAGGCACAGGAGAGAATTGTAACAAGATTCCTGAAATACAGTGAAAGAGAAGCAGATAGTGGGAGCAGGAAAAGTAATGAACTGATGGAAAAAAATGAATGAACGGGATAGGGAGGAGAAGAAGACCCCCACCCCCTAAAAATGTGCTCAGGGGGAAGGGCCATTTACAAGAGCAAGCTTCTGTCTTCATTTATCAAAAGGCGAGCGATCCAAACAGCAGTCGATGTGTTCTGACAGCCGCCGAGTCACACAATCTCTCAGCTTTTCGCACTCTGCTGACGAAAAGCACTTAAATATGCATGTGTTGTATGTGTGAACGTACTGAAGGCTCTGATGACAGGCACATATACACAATATTTATCGTGCCGTTTGTTATCTAGGAGTTTAGTTTGGGGTAAATTTGGGCTAAAGAATACTAAATATAGCTAAAGTACGCTAAATACAAGCAATTACAAAACCAGTTAGCTAGTAGCATTTAGTTTCTAAATATCCACAACATAAAACAACATATGCTTGTAGGCATAAACACACAACCACACACAACAAAGAGATCAAAGTACAGATGAATTTCCAGCTCGAGTCAGTTGTTTTCAAAATGAAACAAGTGGAGGAAAGGGGAAAATGGGTTGAATGGACGGGGATAAGCCTTGCTGCCTGCCAGCTAGTCCATCAGCCAATCAGCTAATTATTCTGGTAATTGTGGTAATGAGGCTATAGAGAGTACTCATCTGTTGGCCAGGAAAGCCTGTTCTTGCAGCCACTTTCATTAATAACAGTATAGACCATACAAGCGCTGTAGGGTATTTGGATCCCAGCAGCACCTGCATACAGATGATGCAGCCGCAAAGGTCCTGCCATTTCACCTGCAGTGGCTCTAGTAAATTACCTCAGTGCATCTTGGACGAGAGATGGTTTGTTCAGCTCAGGTTTGGAACAGAACTTTTAATTTATATTAAGTTAGTGGCTGGAGAAAGATGACTATGGTTTAAAATAATATAAATGTAATATTTCCTCTTTGACTCATTATTCGGCTCCAATTCAAATATAACCATTACTTGTTGAATTATCTTCCCGACTAGTGTTAGGGCAGAGTTTATGAAGTCAGTTCTACGAGCCATATTGTGTGTGTAAAAGTCCTCTGAGGTTGATGTCCTGCCACCTGGTAGAGGCTCCTCTGTGTGGAGTGAATGAATAAAAGCTGCTGCATTCACTGATGGGGCCCGCAGTGCTCAGTGAAAGGTGAATGGGCAGTCAGGGCTGTCACAGAGCGAGACCTCTGGCAGATTTTCATAAGAAAGGGCTATTAGTATGAGTGCAACGCCAAGCACAAAAAAATTGATTTGGCCTTTCGCTCCGCAACCTTGAGCACCGACCTTCGAAATACCTAAGGGGGACTAACATCTAAAGAGAAGTGGTAGGGAAGCGCATGACGGAAAGACTGCTGAAATTTGCAACAGGGTGCATGGAGCACCAGTCAAGAAGTGAAATTAAAAAAGTATGGCACGCACTTGAAATCTTGAATGCATCTCTACTGACAGTTTGAGATAAAGGTCTTGGTCTTTTGGAAGAAAACGTCAAATTTCATATAGACAGATGGTATACTGCATAACCTCCTGCTGACCATTCAATCTGATACTGTGGAGTTATACTAACTAAGACTAAGACTACTTTTTTCATTTCAAAAACACATCTGCAAACTACCTCATCTATGGACTTCACTCTGCCTTTTCTGTCAAATCCTGTTGTTTTTAATAGGTGCCTCACGCTTACTGGGTGACAGATATACTCCGTATCAGCCTGTAGGACAAATGGTGAAGGAGGTGCCAAAAGAGGTGGGGAGAGTGATGGAAAGGGTGATAATAAGACATGAAGGTGGATTAAAAATACACAGTCGAAATCACTCTGAAATATTCTATGGTCATTTAACGTTTCTGTGACTCAGCCGTGGCAAGGAGTCATTTTATTATTATTATATTATATTATAATGGTTTTTTTTTTTGTTTTAAAACTGCCATTGCTCTTCTGCTGTAGTCGTCTCTGATTAGTCAAAATTAGCAAAACCGTGATTTAGAAAGAGTCAAGAATTAGAGCGAGGGTGTGGTTGAAAAGCAGACAAGTTAATGTAGAGAAAAAGTGTGTGGGCAAACTATGCAAGCAAAAAAAGTGGGTCAGACAAAATGGAAACAGAAAGGAAGTAATCAACCAAAAAGCACAGATAAGTGTGCAAACTGAAACTAAAGCTGCAGTGAACAATTGCTACATCACACAAACCACCCTCCAAAGTGCTTTATCTGTTCCCACCAGGCTGGCAACTGACCCTTTTGTAAGTGCCACAAAAAACAACTAAATTTCAACATCAAGGAACTAGAACTCCTCCACTTGTGTGCGAGGAGGCTACATGACTATACTGCGATTACTCTTACTCAATTATCATTTTATCTACTGACAGGGGTTTAGAACTAAGATCAATTACTTGCCATTTTTAGGAGTGCTCTAGAATTTGAAAGGAATATTTAATATTATTGGCTTGGACAGTACATGGGAGGTTTTTGCCAGTGTCCTAGGTTTAATATGGCAATAAAAGGTCCGAGTACATTTCCATGTCACTCACCACTGGGGAATAAGATTGATTTGATCTGATGGGATTTGACGGGAGTGCGGAGATGTAGCAAGGGATGGAGGCAAAGTGGGAGAATATATACGGAAAGTCAAAAGATCAAAAGATAACGACACTAAAAGGTGCACTAGACAAATAAGGGTTGTGATAGAGTTTCATGCAAGACAGAATTAAGGTATAGCCCGGAAGAGCGGGGTACAACTTTGATTCAAAGCCTGCCAGGAATAACCATGGGCAGACAGAGGAAAGAGGATGAAGAAGAATTACTTTTATTTGCAAAGCTAAAGAGGGAAGTCTAAGAATTGTGGCCGACGGTATAAGATAAATGGAATTAAGAGAAGTGGGCTGAGGTATGAATGGGTAGGATTAGGGCTAACAAAAGAGCAAGCAAAGAAGGAAAAAGCTAATGAGGAAGTAAAAACGAGGACGTAATGGCCAAGGAAATTCAACTACAGTCTCCAATTAACATACAAGACTCAATGTATTATGCAGAATTGGCCATTGTGGTGCAATTAAAAAGGGCATATTGTTGAGTGACTTTGAAAGGAAGTTGCCTGGGAGAATGTTGGGCAAAGGCATACAACTATAATCCAATTTTTGCCTGCATTGTTTTTGGAGGTCATCTGCATCTAAACTCTTGGTACTCTGATTTCAATCTATCATTATTCTTTCATATTATTGGGTAACATTTCCCAAAAGTTATTATCTACTGGGTCAAATCAAAGAAAAACCAGCAGCATTCATTCCATTTAATTCCTCCCACACAGAGTTTCAGATCCACATTAAAAATGATTTTGGTTTATTCTTTGGCCTATTATATTCTTTTCCTGCAAATGTCATCAACATTTTTAATACAGAGAGACAAACCAAAAGTTACTGACGTTTAGTAGCTCAATTGTCATAGTTAACTTCCGGTACAAGGTGAGAATTGATTGTGGCAAATTATGCAAAAGTACAAGTAATATAGTGAAAAATAGCCCAAACCTGAAACTCACCTTGACAATATCACCGAGGTAAACACCCTCCATCTTGTTTGGCACCTTCATCCTGAAGATCCGCCCCACTACCGCTGAGGAGTCTGGGAAGGCAGTCGGTGCCGCTGAATTCTGCTGGGCTCCAACAGGTCCAAGAGTTCTGATATCTTCTGTTGCTTCCTGGAAACCCGGTAGGAGTGAGGAGTGCATAGAAGCCTCCAGCTCGAGTCCTAGTCTGTCCCGTTCTCCGCCAGCATCTATTACCACCATGTCATCCATCTCCACATCTGCGACAACTTGAGTTAACCATCCTGACACAGCAAGGAGCAAGCCCAACATCAAAGCTCTAGTCCTGGGTAGAGTCATGCTAATGCAGCTCCTTGCCCAGAGGCATTCACTACTTGGATTATTGTGCATTCTTCTTTTGTCAGCCTGTCACTAATAACGCAACACAAATTAAAAAAGTGGATGTCCACGTTGCAGGGAAGTTAAGAGGGTGCATGCACCCCAAAGGAGATAAAGAAACCCCCTTCTTTCAATGCTTCGTTCTCCACCCACTCTTCAGTTGAAAAGATCTCCTGCTTGCTTGCCTGACGCCGGGCAAGAAATTGTTCCGCCTTCTTGTGTCCCTCCTTCTCCTCCTTTTGTCCTTCTTTGGCTGTATCCTCTATTCCCCTTGGTCTTTTGTGAACAACCCTCAGAGGCCTAGGGTTCCCATTGTGCCATGCACCTTTAAGATCTGTGAGGAGACAGAAAATAAAAAGTGTAGGGTTAGAATTTGGTTCTTAAGAGTGAAAAAAAGAAAGATCACCATTACACATGCGACTTGAAGTCTTGCACCGAATCAAAAGTCAGTCGTACACCTGCTTAGGGAAAGAGAGGGATTATATTATCAAAAACCATGGTGTAATGTGATTAGATGTTACCACTTAGGCTTGAGACTTTTTACCCGTCGTATTATAAATGCTCATTGGTAAGCAAGTCCCCAACCTCAGTCACAGAATGAAGACCAGAGGGAGAGGAGTGTTAGAGGGAGGTAGTGACATAATAGTGAAAGAGGGACTAAGATGGATGGGTGTAGGATGAGAGCGAAGGTGATATACGGTGGGGCCTTGGATTAGCCAACAATGCCGGACCAGTAAAAGCCTCCCTGGAAGCTGTAATGAATGCATGCCTTCTCTTTTGTGTGAGAGGTCAAATTGAGGGTGTGTAGGTGTTTGTGTGTGTGTGTGTGTTGGGGGGGTCACCAGTGGAACAGAAAGGGGGCAAGAGACAGTCCAGTCTGGGCCTAGTGTGTGTCTAGAGGTTTGAACCTTTAGGTTTGTTATGCATAAAGCTCTTTCATGGCAGAGTGGATCCCCTTCTGTGCATGTGTGTGCCCATCACAAATGATTTCCCTTGAAGGTTTTGGTTAGAGACAATGAGATGGACAGAGAACATCAAAAAGAATAGAATAGAAAAGAAAGCAGGAACTAGATAGAGACCCCTACAGTGACTGAGTTTTAGCCGTGGAGCAGATGCCATGGTAGAGAAACTGAAGACTGCTGGAATTCATCGACGACAACAACAACAACAACAACAACAACAACAACAACAACAACACAAGGCCTCACGCGTTTGACCAGTCAAAAAAGAAAACTAACATACTTTTAATCATCTAATAGTGCAGTTTTAATCTATTGACACAAAGTATACACTTTACAGCTATACAAAAGGACGATGAAGCATAGTTCCATATACAGTAAGTCACTGCCTTTGCAGCATATTGGAATCACCTCATCTCAATTGTGCAAAAAGAAACATGAAAAGTACAAAATACAAAATCAGCAACATGGATTTAATACAAAAGTGTCATATTATCTTCTAAATTCTCTCCAGACAACAATGTAATTTTAAGGCTTTGATTCATGGGTAATTTTTACAGCTTTGGAAGGTACACATGGATTCTCAAATTTTGAATTCTTTTGTTCTTTTCATCTTGTATTTCTCCCCAAACTATTTGGAGTTTTACCAAAGAGCCCAAGATGGCTGCCAGGGATAAGATTTATCCCTTTCATGTTGACTACCTACAACTGCTGTGCCGAGGGCAACATCCCTCCCGATTCACTTATCCCCTTATGGACATGCTTGCTGTTGTTCATTCTATCATTTCCTCTCCCTTTTAGTGATGTTTGAGCTCATTTTAAAAAATGTCTTAAGCTCAAAAGTATACCATATTTTCCCCAAGAATACTCTAAAGCCTCAAGGCTGTTGTCCCTTTTTTCATCACTCTCGGTCACCTATCAAAAACACAGCCTGTCTTTTGATCGAGGGACAATAGGCTTGACGATGGTGGGGGAGTGTCACTATGAAAGGACCCGCTGAGGCGTCTCTGCTGCAAGATAAAAAAAAGCTCTGACAACACAGGACAGAGGGACAAACTCAGACACGGAGGTTTGAAGAGACAAGACACTTCTCCGTATGGGATAGAAAGCAGTCATTACATCTTTTTCCAGAATGGCATCCTCCCAAAACAGGTTCCAGACACCTACTGGCATTGAGCACTTTGATGCAGACAGATTTTTTAGGGCGGAGTTAAAGGACATTTGGCAAAGGAACAGAGTAAATAAGAGCTCATGGGACTATTTTTATAAATATATAACATATAAATAATATATAATAAGTCGCAAAGAGAGAGGGAGTTAGGTTAAGTATCTAGTGCAAAACTATAAAAATTGGTTAAACTAAATATCAGAAAAGGATTACAATTACATTGATTTGTGTTCAACTAAGCCTGCTCCGGAATAAAAAAAGTTTAGTAACCCCAAAGCCTCATTTCTGAATGTTATATTTATTCTTTTCACGTCGAACTGCATACGCATCTCAAAAAAGAGAATGCCGGACCATCTCTAAAACATATTTCTGTGGGCTAGGGCTAGGTGGACAAGACCATTTTGTGTTGAGTATTGGTATGTGGTTGCATCAGTTGAGACATGGTAACCGAGGTGACACCTTTGTTCCAAGAAGACACTGTACAATGCCCAAGTGACTCGCACGGTCAAAGCTTTTCACAATCTTTTACTGCCGAGATGCAGTGATGGGGCATTTTGGGAATTTACTGCTTGACAATTTCCCACATGCTGAATGCATTCGTTTTTTTGTGGGTGGTACAATGGGTGGTGAAATGGAATACCACAAAAATAGGCTGTATATGCAAGCTCTGGCTGCTAAACTGCGCTAAATGTACTTGATTGATTTTAGCAGATTTGGCCTTAAAACAAGCATTCAAATTAAACAATAACATGTAGAAGATAAATTATTCATTACATTTCTCAATACAATACACATGTGAAGTAGAAAATTACCCAAAACTTTACACCCAGTTCTCTTATGCAATGAAAATGTAGGTGCTCTAAAGTTGCTACAGCTTCTGGATATAAATACATTTAAAGACATGACACCAGCGTCCCCAAACCCCCAATAGACTATCATGTTGCTAGGACATCTTTAAAAAGAACAGTTAACCGGACACTCGGCCTGCTTTTACAGCTACTCTCTCAATGCAAAAGTTCACAAGAAGTGAGCAATGCAGATGGCTAGCAGTGTGACAATTGCTATGAGACTAAAGGTGAAAAGGGATTTAGAGATGAGACACTATGCTTAAAGTGGATAGAGTTGAGATAATTTGAAATCGCTTACAGAAATACAATGCAGAAATTGCTTTTGAAATTCAAACTCAACCATGTGCAAATACATTTCCTTTTTGGTTTTAATAAGCGGGTGGGTCCCACACTCCTTTGATTTCATCTTCAAACTTCCAAGAGTCCAAATAGAGTTAAGTCTATTTACGCCTTCTGTTGATATCCATCAATCGTACCTTTTTGCCACTTGCTTTACTTCTTTCATCCTGTCCTTTAGTAATCTTTAAGTACTGCTTGACATGTATTAATGCATTTGTATATACATGTATGTATACATAGAAACTCACTTCCCCCCTCTGTTTAGTTATGTAGATATAGATAGATATGTATATAGATATATATCTATATATCTCTATATGATATAGATAACTATATTTATATATCTATATATCATGTCTATATCTATATATAGAGAGAGCGATATAAACAGAGGGGGGAGTGAGTTTCTAAATCGGTGACAGGAAATTGACACTGATGCTCTGTAGGAAGCAAATGCCAGAAACACTGTGACCAAAATAGATTTCTCATGTACGTTGTTAACATGGCAAACTTTCGTTGTATTTGGCTCACTATTTACACTATGTGACTGTTCCTACTACACTTGACAAATTTGTGAATGCCACAAAGCAGATCTTTGTCTAATCAGGATCCAACACAGCAACACAATAGTCACTGAACTTCACTCACTTGTGGCTGGCTGCTAAGTGATCCTGCTAAGGCAAGAGGATGAGCCATATGTCCAACTGTAAGGCGTTAAAAAAAAGGGTCTGCGTGTCATGCCAATACTCATAACAGCTCTGCTTAAAATATCCACAGCCACCCAGTGAAGTTTGAAAAATGCACTATTAGTGCCAAAGTGGACAATTTTCATTTAAAATTGAATAACAAATACTTCACAGCACACAAATAGAACTATTAAATATATATTAAAAGCAATAAGAAAACAAACCTCTAGTGGGAGTATTTCAAGGAACAAGTTGAACAAATCATTGAAAATACTGAGAAATTATGGAGACACCTAAAACCCAGCTGAGAGTAATAACTCCCAGCGGAAACTTCCGGCCACTCCTCAGTCACTAAGCTTTGAAATGTAAGGAGCTAAAATATGCATTTGACAGCTGGGAGCAGATGTGAACCTGCCTCATAAAACACACAAGATTGTGGGAAACCAAAAAAGTGGGGTAGAAACAACACATAGAGGGACAAGAAAACAAAGAACGTCACCTTACTGAAGACTCAAGTGTACAGGGTACTTCAATTCAAGCTCAAACTAATCTCGTACATCACTCTCATACCCATTTGGGACGTTAAGATGTCCGCTCACACTATTTTGACACACAGCTGTATATGTATATTATGTATAAGAAATCTGGAGTCTGTGGGAGTAATGGCAGAGGAATACAGAGACCTGACATGAAATTAATGCACCATCCACATGGGCTGAAGCGCAACACCTAGAATTTGCATAGAAATGATTTGAAAAGACCTCAAAGAATACATAGCCCTTGAATTCATCTTGGTGAACAGCTTCAGGATTTTGGTAAGACAGCCATTTTAAAATAACAGTGGCTTTGCTACCCTTTGAAAATAAAATATTTCTAGCATACAATATATAAAAAGTATATCGTTTAACAATATGCAAATTAGACTGGGTCTTATTACCCAAAACTGTGAAAGAGCCTCAACAGAAAACCTTTGCAAAGGGCAGGTGTTAGATGTAAACCAGGTAGGGTTAACAGAAGCCTGTAAGGAACTGCCACTTATATTGGTAATTAAATTAATTTCAAGAAATGTTATTTATTGTAGCAACAGTCATAGTCAAACCTAAAACAAGGACTGTCATACAAAGTTCTCCAACAGTTCTCATGGGCTATGGGCTGTAACCCAAGGTTGATAATCCTATCACCCTACCCTTAGGTCAGTAACTCAACCCCGTATTTCCAGAACTATAAATTAAGCAACCCGTTGAGAGAACACATTAAGAGAGAACGCATTAACCCTAATCTCTTTTATTTTGAAAGGTTTTACAACAGTGGTCCCCAAACCTTATACACCCAGTACCACCTAGGACTAACATAAACCAAGACTAAACTAGGTAATCTAGAACTAAACCAGGTCTAATTCATGTCCAAACTAAAGATCAACATAAACCATGACTAGTCCAGTTCTGAACCAGTTCTAGACTGGGAATAAACTAGGTATAAGCAGGACAAGAACAGGTCCAAGTACCACCAGAGAGGGCCCATGTATCACCTGTGATACCTGTACCACAGTTTGAAAGCCAATGTACAGTTTTTCCATTTCTATTGTTGAATGGGTTATTGTCTTTGTATTAAAGATGCAGTATATCTGGTCTTAAACACAATACTATTCTATGAGCCATGGAGACTTTATTTGCCAGAGTGGGTTGACTTGGGTCCACTTCTACAAAGTGAAAACAGGAACACCATGATCTATCGTAATGTATATGGTGGGGTCTTTCCGGACCTCCCAGTGCTTTGAAAACACCATGGACAGTTTCTATTCTGAAAGGAGATTGAGTAACCCCAACAACCTGCAGTAACTGGGATGTCATTTATTATCTCTAAAAACAAGATACTTATCAAAAAATAAGCCCTCCATCAACAACAAGACTGTTTCAACAAAGAATGGATCATCCACCACCAAGTGAACGTGGCAGATAAACAATGAAAAATAACCTTCCATTTTGTTGTTTCAGCACCGATATGAGAAAAGAAATTAAACAGTAGAGTGAACTTCACCGAGATGAAAGTAGCAAAACAACATCCTGTGGTCCAAAAATATTGCTCAAAGCTGTGTGTAGGTTTTCGTTTCCTGTAGTGTCACCGCGTTTTCTGTAACAGTGTGATGCATTTACAAAGCTGTGTCATCTCCCCACAGGATTCACTTGAAGCTCTAGTATAAAGTATAAATAAGGATTTAATTTGAGGTGAACCAAAAAATAAAAATGGTCGCAGTGGGGTGGAATCATGGGAATTGTGGTTCTTTTGCGAACACAGCCAAACGTGTCCACTTTGATTAGAGTTGTGTTTTGGAACGTCAAGGTGTCAGCGCTTTCACCCATCTCACTTATATGGTTTTGAGAGAGTACAAAGATGGGTGTATTTGTGAAGTAACAGCTTATTTGGGGCGAAGTGTTCACACATCTCAGTGGGCTAATTATAACACTGCAACTGTGGCAAAAATGAAACATGAAAGAATTACCAATCATATTGAGACAAAGGAATGAAATAGGGAATATGATTATTGTTAAAGATTGTGTAGGCAGGAGGAGTAATTACATTTGCCCTGTTTTCTTCTGAAGGGTAAATGACATATTGCATGCAATTTCCAGTTCACTGTCCACACAATATACTGTCATTGTATGTTTCCATGCATGTTTGATTGTAGTTCCAGCGAGACCACCAGCTAGACCTTGGGGTACATTGACAGCTGGGAGCAAATGGTCAAGTCATGTGTGTCTGTGAGAAAGAGACAGCTGGAGACAGTTGTCAGTGACAAGAAAATGACGTACGCTCAATACATGACCTTCTATATGCGCCACAACACACACGAGAAAGCACATAAGACAACATACGCATGGCCGTACTTCTCTTCAACTTATAACCCTTTTCCCACAGAGCTCCGGGGACTTGCTAATCTGAGCACTTTAATCGTGGGTGATGCTTCGGTCCGTGAACTTTTTACCCCAGGTATCATCCAATTCCCTCTGAGTGTGCCCTTCTTGCTTGCCTTTTGACAGCTCCTATGAGAGTAAATAGCTTAATAGTGGATATATTTAGGCCTAGGCTTAAAGTTATGGATTACAGTCTGAGATGGTAAATGAATTTACAGGGAGAATGTTAAATAATTCTGGACAGTGCTTTGGGGATTATGGAAATCTAAAAATACCTCTACAGCTGTTTAGCCATATCGTCAACATAGCAAGCATTCAGCATTTCCCCTAAACCCCTGACTATGTTCAGAATCATGAGGTTAATTCAGGTTTAATTTAGTCAATCTCTCAAGCCATTAACAACCATATGGAGGCTAAAAGAGCCTCATAAGCAAACTCTTCAAGGGCAAGTCAAAAGTTCATGTTAAGCACAGAGCTACAGCAGTCGTATATACTTTACTCAAACCAAGATGGAAATATATTCCACTCCAAAAATAAAAAAATATTCCATGAGCCCTAATGGGGGTGGGCGATATGGCGATAAAAATCGAATCGTGAGAAGAAGTAATGTGACTTGGCTTAATCTGGGAAGATCGTTGAATACTGATACAGAGCATTAATTCATACCCTGTTCTTTACATCCTTTTTACTGTAACAATGCCAGTGTTTCAGTATCACTGAATGGATTGGATGTAGGCTACACTGAATGTGTAGTTAAAAAGGTTTTCTGAAGATACTGATTTCTACTAGATTTTAAAACAAAAAATGCAAAGTCAACAAAAATTGTGATAAACCCGTCACCTTAATAAAACCGTGATATAATATTTTTCCCATATCCCCACCCCTAAGCCCTAAACCGTTTAGCTGTGTATATACGCATCTCCCCACTGGCATTGGCAAACTCCATTTAACTGCACTGTGCGTATACAACTTGGCCTTTTAGATAAACTTGACTAATCTGGGTCATCCATATTGTAGGTGCAGCCCTGATAATTTAGTTCATGTAAGTATACTGCATTGGGTTGACTCACACTGTTCCAATTGCTTTTCGTCACAAAGCGCATTTACCGCTATATTTTCTGAATAAGACCCTGCGTTCACAGTACAGGTTCAAGTTTGGTGTACAGGGTATGTGGATTTGTGTGTGTGTCTCTGCAGATGAGCTAGCAATGATAGCCATCTCCATCCATTCCCCAGGTGGTGCAGGTCATCAATTTTCATCTGTGGCTTGTCCTATCTGGTCACAAGGTTTATAGACATCCAGGAAGCAAAACCACCGGTCAGCAGACCAAAAAGGAAAAGAAACAATACAACCAAGCAGACAAAAAAATACACAGTAAAACTTTATCTACACAAATAACTACATAATCAGAAGAAATATAACCAAAGTTCTGCGACAGACATTGTATGAATGCTCCGGGGTTAATAGAACTAGAAATCTGATGCAGAGAGTCTTCACTATAATGCCAATATATTGACTAATATGATTGACAGGCTGTTACGGTGCCTGCTAGTTTTGTTGATGTACTTTGAGAATAAAGTGAGCAAGATAGCGTCCCCATGACTGTGCTGAAGATTGTTGGTTGATTAATATTCTGCTGATCTTAGCAAATATATCATTAACAAGATCACAGGGTATTATAAGGTTACAGAGTTGGATGGCATGGATAGTTACTGCAGTTTGCTCTTGTCATTTTTGACATATAAAAAACATTTCTATGATTTCTTTTTTGCTTCTTGAGACCACTTTATATCTGAGACAGGCACCACTCATTATGAAATACTATTAGGCCATGTTAGCTAATCACATAATCACTAGTTGAGAAGGAGTAATATCTAGTTGTCATCCACTATTTCAATTTCTAATTTATTCCTCCATTCCTGTTCAGTATTAGCTCTCTCCCCTCCTCTTCCACCTCTAACTTGTTCCATGGTCATTGCAGACATCTCAACGGCGAGACACATTCTTTATCTAGCTATGATAATAGCAGGCCATAGCAGATAGCCTTACAGACTCAGCAATGTGACCTCTAACTTGCTGGCAGGGTTTTAAAGGTACTGTGGCGCTTGGATTTTTGCTGGGCTAAGGACGTCCCCCATCTGCTAAATTTATCACAGTTAAATAGACCAATACAGCCGGGCGCCGGCAATACTTTAAACAGTGTCCTTAAGCTGATATTTATCACAAGATTACATTTTTCCACCTCAGCACCAAGTGTTACTCTTCTCCGCTGTAAATGGATTTTGGTAAATGCCATGAGAAATCAAACTTTCCTAACTTACTTCAAATGAAAACTCAAGGGATAGCAAAGTATCCAGGGGTGTTGAAAATGGCTACCCTATCCTAAGTATAATAATTAGAAGGCATTTAAGAGGGTTAAGTAGGTTAGTCTTTTTTACAGACTAAATTAATAAAACCTTTCATGGCTGTATAATATAGGTACGTTTAAGTTTGATTAGGATCCCCATTAGCTGCTAAATTAATGACCGCTAGTTCCTGGGGTCCTCACATTTCAAAAACAGACGACATTAAATCTTTCCAGAACCACTTTAAGATCCAATCTAATCTTGCTCAACTACTGTAAACAGTTGTGCGAATGTGACATTGAATTGTGAATCGATAAATTATCTAAATTTGCACCTCAATGTTAACAGAAGTTGGTGAGTATCTCGGTGAGTGAAGGGTTGAAATCTTGAGTGAGTGAATCTGCTGCCTAGATTCTCATCAGAGGAATTGGAGAACAGGGAGTGTGGAAGAGACAGTAATGCCGAGTATGCACTTTGTAAAGACACTGGAGGCCTGTCAGTCTATATTGGGCTGTCAATGGAGAAATTTGGAGTGGATAAATAGAAATGGACAGCAGCGCCAAGAGTAAAGGCTGATTCATACCTCAGGAAAAAGTTAGTTTTGGCAAGGACCATTCATACTCCTCGAGAAACTCAGTTGCCGAAGTCAACACAGGGTCCGCCCACTACAAGCAGTAATAATAGCGCTAGAGTGGTTAACGGTAAGCCTTTCCTGTGGCTATCATTGCTTAGCTTAGCTTGAGTTATGAATGAGACAAGTTGGTGTCTTTTCATGTGAGCTGCAAGCCACTGCAACGACGTACACTGCAACGACGTACACAGTAAACAGGCTGGCTCGCTCACTGACTCGGCCAGCTGATCGTCAAAGCATCCACCGCTGTACAAACTACCGCACCGGCAAAAAACCTAATGTTAGCATTTCTGACCAATCGCACAAAAGTTCTCGCTCACCCTGTCAAAAAAGGTTCTGCTCAGCTGATGTGTCGAGAAAAAGCAGCAAGAACTGAGAAAAATTCTAAGCGCCCCCCCTCTGCAAGAAAAAAGTTTTGAATTGAATGAATTGGTCTTAAGCTCTGCAAATGCAGGAGTGCTTTTAGCAAGATTGTATTTGTGATGAGTAACAAAATTGTGAATCATGAATGAAAATGTCAGCACTTCTTTCTAGTCACCAATGTCCATTTTAACATAATAATAAAAAGAAATTCCGCAGATACATGGCTTTCAAAAAAGTGTTGAGTTGTTTAACTTTTCAAAGTAAATGTGTACAAGAAACTATTAAAGAAATGCAGAAAAACACTACACCTTTGGAGTGAGGTGTTTCTAATCTTGCTGTAGCCTTGGACAAGTGAACCTGAAAGATTGAACATTTGCAGACTTCCACTGTGCCTCCGGATAACAATGGTATTTAATTCTATGTAAACCAATGAGCCTGACACAGACCTGCAGGTATACATTCAAAAACACACATGGAGCACACACTAAACCGTGTCTCAGTCTTAGGGGACATCCATGAAGCTTCAAACCCACTGTTGCACACCATGAAAGCCTTTTGCTCCGTCTGCCCTGATGACTTTTTCTCTCTCTTTTCTCTCGCTTCTCTCCTGGGTAAGTGGGTGACAGTCTTTTAAAGTGCAGTCCTGTACTTTCTGATAGTGGCCAGCAAACAATGGCTTTGCTAGCGACCCTACTAGCATTGTGGAATAACAACAACGTGAGGAGGGAGGGGACTATGCATGACCTGCCATGGCTGCTGCTACTTTCTCAGTCTTTTCTGAAAATAAACAGGCCAAACACAAAGCAGTCAAGCTTGTCTTTTGTTGATGGGAAAATTACAGTCACCATTTTTAGTCACTTAAGATTTGAAAATAATATATAATGCATGTTATAAAATTTGAATGTGGCAAAAAGTAAAAGGACTTTTTGTGGCTGTGTACAATTTAAAGGCTCCTTCCAACCAGAATTCATATCATTCCAGTGGATCGCAGCTGATTATAGGCCAAACAGTGCAGCGGCTGAACACCTGGTTTGAGGTGGACTTCAAGAGATGTCTGAGCCTGGCAGCAAATCCACCTGATGTTTTAAACGGAGTGCAGATGATGGAAGAGTGCCTCTGGCTTCTGAGAATACCCTGTTATTTGTTTCTTGCTTCTTTTTTTAACCTATTGAACCTTTGTTGTCTGAGCTGATCATCTGAAACATACTTTGTCTTCAAAGCTCTCTTAGGGTTAAAACATTACTTGGGGATGAATCTAACTTTACAATTACATTGTAGTGTTCCTTGGCCATCTCCAACTTTCAATGCAAAAACGCCATCAAAAGACAACATCAAAAGGTGTTTTTATTTATTATTATAAATTAAATATAGTTAAATACAGTATGTACAGACAATTCTTACAAGTTAGATAATTGATTCTGCTCTTGTCAAAGGCTTTACACATAATTCAAAGCCTTAATCAATTGCCCAAATAGCAATGTAAACAGCCTTGTCCTTGTGCAAATGAAGCCCAAAATGAACACCTGAAGGACACGGAGGAAGGTGAAATTCCTTCACTGCTGCCTTCCCTTCCTTTGCTTTCTCACTTCCCATTAACCTGGTTTCTCTATCTCACCTAGCTCCCTATTTCAGCTCATCTCAGAGTATTTCTGCAGCCTCCAAGTCCAATCAATCAGGACATCCCATTACTACAACCCGCCGGTCCCCAAATCCTCCTCTGTCCTCCTATGCTGTGTATACGCTTACACACAAAATAAACGCACAACCAATCCTTGCACAAATATGCTCATAAACTCAACATTTTATAGCCACGTCTTTTTGGGGATGTGAATCATCAGCGAACATTGGCAGACGACAGCTCTTGTCCCTTTGAATGACTGCCCATCATAAAAGGCTAGATTGACGGATGAATGGGTGGGGTGAATAAATGGCGTGATGGGTGGATGAGTGTGTGGATGGATGGGTGGGAGGGTGAATAGAGGAATAAATAGGTGGGTGCATAACTAGATCAATGAGTGACTCATGACATCCTCATCCGTCGCTCAAATCCGCAAATGGCAGTTGGAAATTAGCATGTACTGTATGGGCCCGTGACACATTCGCCGAGTGTTTACTTCCTGGTGCATTAGACTGACTGGGTAAAGTAGTGCTTTAATAGGCTTTTACGGCTGTTTTTTGCAGTTTGGATAGAGTACCTGACAGAAACCAAATAACATCATAAGTAGATTTTTTGAGAGATCCTGCATTGACCAGTTTACTAGTCTAATTCGACCCTATTTCTGAGGTAATGTTAGCATCCCAGACAATATGAAAACTGAACAAAACGAGGCCCACGCTGTTGTCCCCAACAGCAAGATGTATATTGGCAAAACTGCCCCATACGTCTGTTTTTTTTAAATATTGTTAACAAACAATTAAGAGGCCCTGCCACCAAATCAATCAAAGTTTGTGAACTTTTTTTTGTAAATTTGTGGTAATTACATTCTTCTTTCAGTCGCTTTTCAGGTAACTGGCGTCATAATAATAATTATTTGTTGCAGTGTGGGGCCATAATAATATAATATAATATAAGTAAGTGTGTCTACTGAGGCATTCTTTATTTGACCTCAGCAATTTGCATATGTACATTAAATATACACTAGCCCAGATCACTGTGCCAAAATTCATGATTTGTGTTTATGTTTATCCGGATTATTGGCTCAATAAAAGTGCTTCATGGCATTAAATAGTTAATTAATTGTTTACTATTCATTGTAGAAGTACCAAAATCCATCCAGTTTGGTGTCTGTGGACGTGATTCCATAACATCAGCGAAAGTGTTTCCTATATTATGGAATCACGACCGCCCGTCTCCACAGATCTTACGTGTGAACGATAACTCAAAAACAAAATCACGTTCAAATTTCATACACATAATAATACTGCTTTCATGATATGCTTCCTGTATTTGTATTCATAATTCCAGTTTAATTTTCCTTAAATCTAAAACAAAATCTCACTGTACTAAGCAGTTCATTCTGTCACATGTTGTTTGAGACCTTGAACACACAGATCTTGCACTAGCAAAAGTTAATGGTCAACTAATGGTCTATTTCTAGCTATTGCATGTCACATCACAGTTTGTAGGCACTATTGACCAAACCTGCATTCCCGAGTCTGACAAGGCGGCTGAGTGAGAATTTTGTGTCAAACTGGAGCGTATGTGTGAGTGTGTACATGGGTATACAGGCCTGCTTTGTGTGGCCAAGAGGCTCTGTGTATTTGACCCCATCAGGAACAATGTCATGTCTTGAAAATCACACTGCCATTAGGAAACACACACAACAGCACGGTGTGAAGTAAGCCCGCTGCTGTTTGACTGTTACATTTAACATGTCAGCTTCTACGCCACTCTCATTTCCTCAACCTGCTGTATTTGTCTTCCCCACAGTGTTTGGAAAAAGCCAGGTGGTTGGGGGCAAGCCGTCAGCCTGAGTCAACACAACACACACACTATAACAGCAGCATTTTTTTTATAGTGACATAGGGCTGCACAACAGGTCACAAATTAAGAGTAATAACATTGTTGTAGCAATAACATTGTTGATTTAGTACTCTTAGTCCAGGTTTAGCCTTGGTCTAGAAGAAAAAGGTTTGCTTTTTACTTTTTAAACGTCCCTATGAAGTCATTTTTTTCCACTACTTGAGTCTTTTCCAGTTCTTTGAGGCACTCTGCAATGTGCTTGTGAAGTTAATTTTTAATAACAAGGCATACAAATATTCACTAAAGCAGCAGCACCACATGTCAGATAACATTTGCCTTCTTTTCATGTCTCTTGGTGTTGGGTCCACATGCCAAAACAAGTGCTAAGCATTCTATTTTAAAGTAACTTGCCATCAAAGACGTTGTCAAGCCATATGCCTTAAAAACTGAATAACATTCAAATGTTTGAGTCAGTGTGAGTGTCTTGTGGTTTTATCTTAGCCAGGAAGCGCTACTTAATGCTTCCAAAGGCCCCCTGACTAACACCCCCATTCAGAAGAGTCTCCATGGTTACTGCACCACTATGCTTTGACATTCTGTGGTTGTTTTGGCTGTTGTGCCGGAGCAGAATTCCTTCATGGATGACCAAGCAACATGTGCCGACATGCAGGCCTCTTTCCACAGCCTAGAAAAAACTATACACTTCATGAAATGGTGACTTGAGAAAGGAAACTTTTTATTTGGTCTGTTTATGTTATTTTAAAATGAGGACTTTGGCAGAACATTACTAGGCTACTTAGTTTTGGACATCAAGGAACATATTAGACTGCTATAGAATAATCCCCAACACATCATGGATGCCATTAAAGCTTCATTTCCATTTTATAGCCTTTGGGATTATAAAGCCACATCATTGCAATGTAGAATGTTTAACATTTCACAGCATGTGGCTACTGTGGTGCCATTGAAGTCAAATCACAATTAGATCTTCTCAAAGCAATAGGCTGTTGGTGTGGCTGTGGAATTCCTTTATGGTTGACCAGGCAACTCAGAGCACCATTTGGCTCTATGTCCAGAAGCCTAACCAGCCAAAACAAGGGGGCTAATAAAACTGTCCACTGATAAGCAGTTAATGCCCCAGAACTAATTACTGCAGTGCCCCCACTTTTTCTCTTCAGATCAGTGTGAAATACGCGCACACACACTGACTACTGATATCTTCTTTTATGGGGCTTTGAGAATAAGATGACATTTTAGAAACCAAAAATGTCTCCTCTAGCTAAATGATAAATCTATGACTGTTATGACTTGGCAAAAATTGTCATTTTACTGACTAGAGATTCCTTTTTTATTATATTACAAAAATATATATTAATATTTGGAACAATGCAACTTTTATGTCTCAGTGAAGAAAATTAGTATTTAACCTTTCAAATACCTCATTCATGTTTGCTGTGTTACAGAACACTCCTTATTGTTCTGTAAATTTAATTTTAAATAACACAACCGTGCTCAATTTCTTAATATATGAAGTAGGCCTCAAACTAAGCCGCTAAACTGCTTTAGAGAGTTACACATTTTCTTCCTATAGTCATATTTGCGATGTAAGCATTGAGCTTTAACTATTAACAACAGCTCCCTGGTCCTCCTGAGCCTGGCACTAAAACAACCCCAGTATCAGTGACATCCAGGCCCGGGCAGTTAGCTCACTGATCGCTCATAATGGTGCGGCCGGCTTGCTGCGCCATCTCCCTGTGCAGTCGTGTCAGCTGCAATTATACAGCCAACTGCCACTAGGAGCAATGCACAGAGCAATAAAAACATGGCCGCAATGTTTCCCCCACTCTCTAGTGCTCACTTTTTTAAGTATTATTTATCCCTTGCATTATTTAATGTTGATCATTTGGCTTTATTGAGGAAGTGTAGTAACTCCCCACTGCTGGAGAAAAAAAATACATGGTGTAATGCTGGCAGATGGAATTCATAGCCCCAGAGAAGGGTTATTCCTATTACTGGGTGCCATTATGAGTCACCCTTAGAATACACTCACCATTCACTTGTACTTCACACTTGTCAGCAGCATTCACCCACATGTGCTTTGCTGTGAAGGATTGTATCTACTGCATTATTGTTGCAGTACTTAAAAACTAATTTTGCTTTCATTTGTCCACTGCAAAGAGAGTGTGTGGGATCTTTCGCTTTTACGCAAAAAATTTAAGACAGTTGCCAAGTCTTATTTACCGACCCTTGCACGTTTTTAATCACCATGGCGCCAAACAAAACAGTTGACTAATGGAAGTGACAGCTGAAGAAACAAACTGCTGAGTGTTTGTTTCTTTAGTTTACATGGCTAAGTAAACTTAAGGTTGCATCCAACTGCGACAGTGATCTTAACGTTATAACGTGGAATATAAGGGATGTACAGTAGTTCTTTTTTTACAGCACTGCTAAAATGACACTCGAGTTAGAGCGTGACTATTTTAAAGCTGACAGGTGTCGATTAGTGTTCGTGCCACACATGAACAGAGCGTGAGGCAAGACTTTAAAACAGAACGGAAAATACTTTAGGCCTAGAAAGTAACTATTTAACAAAAATGTCAGCGTTGATGTTTATCGCTCAAGCAAAAAAAAAAGAGTGATCTTCGAAAGTATTCAAGTTGTGTATAAAAAACTATTTAATTCTATTTTAAACTGCGCTGAAACCGTGACAGCTACAAAGTTTTGCATGTAGTCACACATTAATTAACCAAATTTTACTGAAATTGAGTTTTTTTGTGTTGTTAAGTTTAACCATGTTCTGATTTATTTCTGAGTTCTGACACATCGACTGTATGTGCTTGGACTTACAAACGATGGTGTGTGAGTCATGGAGGCAGAATAGTAGCCAAATGTAGGCAGGGAAACGCCGAGTATGCTTCATCCCCTTATTTTAGCCCAGAAACACTGAGGGCGGGGGAGACACGCTGCCAGTGAGCGAGTGCCTAAAGGATCCAAATCTCATCTCCCACTGTGATAAAGTAGGCTTACTACAACATGCACACATTTTACACCACTCAAAGCTTTCTGAAAAAAAATAATCTTTCTAAACAGTTTTACCTGACGGTTTAAAGGAAGTAAACAGTTATTTTTAAGAAATATACAGGGCTTTTACAACTGCCTATTTTTAGAATTGTTTTTTGAAACATTCATGTAATTATTCAAGTAACAAATAATGTAATGTTTAGGTTCTTCAGCAGGTCCTAGATTTAATAAATTAACACATTAGTATACAAAGAAATGTTTCTGTTGCATTAACCTCTCAATACAGTTTTCTAGATTCTACACTGTGGGCCATGCCAGGACAGGAGTTATTCAGCACATTTACAATTACATAAGAAAAATAAGTTTCCTTTCAAAAGCACACGTGTAAACTTTGCCTTTTTTGAGCCCTGCACCGAACACGGTGTGCGCTCCATCTTGTGCAACTTTGTCCAATGCCTATTAAGAAGATCATCACCATGAAAAGCTGAATGTAAAAGCAGCCTCCTTCTCGAGGTAATTTAAAGCTCTTAAACCTAGAGGCAACCCTTTCTGCTAAAGACTGGAGTGTCTTTTAGGAGAGCCAGGCTGATGTTGACTCCTTTGATGCATAAATAAACACATAGATGTTAGTGCTGGCAAAACATTGAACACACGGAGTCTTTTACGGTTTACTCAATCCTTATACGAGACAGCACTAAGATAACTGCAATAAACATTACCTTATCATTTTTACTGAGAACACCTTGATGTTACTGAAAAAATAGACTGCAACCCATTACGGATGAAGAACCAGAAAGAGCA
Organism: Philypnodon macrostomus; assembly: GCA_036025475.1. Classification (NCBI taxonomy): domain Eukaryota; kingdom Metazoa; phylum Chordata; class Actinopteri; order Gobiiformes; family Eleotridae; genus Philypnodon; species Philypnodon macrostomus. Next base: position 42,412 of record JAVQKC010135757.1, read on the forward strand.
CCATATTTTTTTTTAAATTGGTTTGCTGTAGCATTGAGTTCTAGTATTGCTAAATACCAGTAGGTACAACGTACAGAAAAGTTCTCAATGGGAAATTAAATTGTCTGGTAAAATGTATTTTTCAATCTGCCATTGTAAAAAAACTAAAACTTTGCTGTAGTATAGCTAATGCTAAAAATCAAAAGAGCTTATGTTGCAAAAATAGTCCAGAATAGAGCTGTATAATAGAATTTAATATAATAATAATATTTTTGCTGTAATTTACACTATCAAATAAAATATGGAGCATCTTGAACATCGAAGGAGCAATTATTTATTTTAAGAGATCTGAGAAAATGATGTTTTTATATGGGAATCAATAGGAAACAGCAACCTAACCCATGGCCTGCTATTTTTAGTGTTCGCAGTGCAGAGCCAGCAGTATACTGGTTATTCCTCACCTCTGTGTTATTCCAACTGTCTAACCACAGTGAAGATTGATAAAGTGCTCCACGTCCAGCCAAATACACAAACAGATGATTCCCAATATGTCTGTGTGTGCCACGTCCTCGTCTCCACAAAAGACAAGACAGGTTTATTTACTGCAACTGACTCAGAGGCAAATCTACCCTTTATCTACTCATATACAGGGGTAAGTTAGGCCCTTTCCGGGTTGAGGTAATGAGTATGATGACAACCCGTGATCAGCTCAAGTCAAACCACAAGAAGGTTGAGGTAAAATGTGGGTGTAATTTTCATACATTTTCCTTGATCTCTGCAATCACAGTATATGGCTCAACACTGATTAGACTATCACAACTCACACACAGGCAGACATTTATTCACCCCACAACAGATCGCCATTTGGTGTGTGTGCCCATGCTGCGCATACAGACCAAATTTATGTGAAAAAAATTACAGTATGGCACAAAAACAAACATGCAAATGTTTCTGTAGCTCCACGAGTAACAGACAGTGTTGTGTTGGGAAGAGGATTAAAGCCAGCATGTCTACAAAACACACCGGCCCAATCGACGTGAGGCCTGTTTACATACACAAGGAACAACACAGTTAGCAGCCAATGTGCTCAGCTGTAGGCCCGCCTGATTTACGTCACTGAAGACTGTACAGAAAAGAGTTCAATAGGAGAGAATAGAGTCAGTGGAGGAGTGCTGAGATGGTAATGGTGGGTGTTCTATGGAAATGGATGGCCATCTAAGTCTTCCTCTATAGGCTTCAGACAAAGAATAATAGCACCCATGGGAGCGTTCAAAAACCTCCAAATTACCAATTACTTAACAGCTGAGTATTTTAATTTATTTGATTTGTGGGATGCCGCAGCTGAGCCTGTTTGAACAATACAATTACAACAAACATAAATAGAAGAAAAGATAAGGGATGTCATTGGGAAGGCTGGGAATTTTATAATGCCCAGTCAAATTTCATGTAAGCCTGCAGGTACTCAAGCTGTGCAAACCATTCACAGGAAAACAGCTAGACATGTACTGAATAGATATGAGGACCTCAAAGGTCAAATTGCAAGTCGACAGTGTACAAAAAGCACACAGGCAAGTCAGGGCAGAAACTTTAGTTTTGTGGAGGGACAGAGTGACTACTGTAATATTAGTGATTCCCCCATGTCAGGTTTACTGGCTGACTCTGCAGAACAAGTATAAAAGTTATAATCAGGATCTGTCCAAACCAAAAGTAACAAAAATGTACCCTTGTATGAATATTTTTGAAGGGTTATCTAAACTAACATCATTATGAGCTGACACCAGTCACTCAGAACATTAAAGCCAGCCCAGTCTGTGATGTAGAAGACTTCATTTTCTCCCTTCAACTCATCAGTTTCTCTTTTTGTCTTGTTCCTTGGTCAAAGGAGACATACCCAGACCGCGGCAGGCTGTCAAACGTCTCCATGGCAAAGCAGACGTGAGAGGAATCATGAGGAGCTGGGCAAAAACATTCCCGGTACGCTCTTCACCTCTAAAGATGTTAGCCTTATTTAGGTTGGCTGTTTCAATCACAGCTACAAGCCTTGTGTTGGGGAGACTGAGATGTTGTGCTCTTAAACGGTCAATCCCTGTAATGCACTAGCAATGTAGAGCGTGTTATGAAGTTAAGTAATTATAATGAGGTAAAATTAAGTAACTAAAACACAAGGTCACTTGAAGCTTTTGTATAAGTTCCTGCATGAAGTGTCAAGCCTTTTTAAGTTTATATCACTTCACTAGATGCCTAAAACAGACCCCTGGAGATATGTAATACAGTCTGTAAGCGATTATAGAAGACATTCTCATTGAGTCTTTCTGGAGCCTAGCCTACCCTGGCTTTAAAATGCACCTGTTCGGTTTTGAAGCCAGAGGAATGAGCCTTGCTTCAGCCAATGTGAGCTGCTTGCTTGGCACTGCGAAGGGACAGCGGCGGTACACAAAAAGACATGGAAAGGCTGGAGACGGGGACGGAACGAGCAGGGCGGAGTGGACTGGAGAAAGCAGTAGCCGGGATAAGAAGCCCTGCGAGCCAGCCAATAACACAGTCAGAGCCTAAAAATATCCTCCGCCGCTACCTACCTTCCCTACCGCTGCAAATCACAGCGGAGGCACACACACTCGAGCCCCGCAAAACCAACCCGGATGTGTCCGGCTATCAAAAACACGGTAGCCTGCTATAAAAAGCCCAACACATGGAGTAAATTAACATTATACACGTTGCTCACGCCTGATTTCTGTCTTGATCCCCTGAAATGTTAGTCCATGCCCGCTAAGAAGAAGAAGCACTTTCCAACACAGACATAAGACGTGGATTTGACATCAGCTGTAAGCTAACGCAGCATGTTAGGAGCAAACAACAAGTATGGTTAATTCAAAATGCACTGACCGTCAGATCTTCTGTTCTAGTTGTATATCCCTTCACGTCTGTCAGGCTAAATCCTCTCTTCCTCTTCTCTCGTAAAGGAAACTGGGGGCGACAAGGGGGAGATTCCCGTTCCTTTTTGCACAGCAGCGGACAAATATAGTAGGTTCACTGCTCGGTGTCGAATCTCCTGTTTTCGCTGCCCGGCTGGCGACAGGCTGTCTTTCGGTGGTCCAAAGTTAGCTAGTAAGTAGTCACAGCGGCATTTCGGTGTTAGCGGTACTGAACTTACATAGCTGGTTCTCAGAGCGGGGTAGCAGTGGAGACACGAGTAGCGCGTCCACCCATACGTTGATTCGGTTTGGGGAGGCTGCAGTTGACTGTATGTTGTAGACTCCCAACTAATAGCGTACTGAATACGTCCGTATACTCCAGTGGTCCTCTTCTCAAATGTCCGCTACTGAGCCTGAAGGATGAATTTCCACCCGGAGGAATGGAAAGAGAGTGAGATAGGAGGGGGAGCCACTGCCTCGCATTCTCTGAATTACTCCACCCCCAAACTGTGCCAGCCTCCCGCCTCTATAGTTTTTTTTTTTTTTTTTAAACCATTCCTTTTCATTCACTATATTTGCAGTGATGCCCATTGTCCTCACCAGAGGTTGTGGAAGCACTCCAAACCTGTAATAAAACTGTTAGGCTACTTCTAAAAAATACAATTAAAAATGTGAAAAAATAGGCTCATATAAAATGAAGCAGTAGCGTTTACATCAACTTACTGTCATTTAACTATTTCTACTAATAGGCTACCCCAGTAGGCCTATTTCTCTGATTTGGTTATTATTGTACACTAATACAGGATTGTTTTTCTCTACAGAAAGCTCTTGATCATTTATTTATTCCAGAATGTGTAAATGTTCCAGATTGTGTGTAAGAAAACAACATATGTGTACATTAAACAGTTACCATGCCTCCACATGCCACTAAAACAACTTTGATTACCATGCATCCATACCTAGTTACTGTGACTGTGAGAGCATATGGAACACACACGTTTAGAGAAGTAAATATAGCTTGGACTTCTCAGTGCCACACATCTTTCTCAAAGCTCAACATTTTGAATCCATTATTCATTCACACAACCACCACCAAACACCAATCACTCAACCACATTCATGCATAGGCTAGTGTGTCTTGCCCAGGGACACAACAACAGTATACACTTGGGCGGGGACCGGCAGCCCTCTGGTTGGAGGGTAAGCCTTCCCTTGCGCCAGTGTGCATAATCATATCATGTTTGTACATGTACAATGCAACATTTCTAAAAAGATACTGTATCTTGTCTACATTATATACATATGAACCAGCTTTGAACAGTTCTTAGTTCTACGGATTTAGACCAATTATTACCTTAATTTGATAATCTTAACCCTCCGACACCATTCAGACACATACGCTGTTTGCAACATTCGTGTCAAAAACGCTTCACGCTCAAAAAGTGCTACTTCTTTGTGCTACTAATAAAATTACCTTTTAATATTTGTACAATTTTATATGTAAAAATACCCCCTCTTCTAATGGGAACTAGGCCTGTGCTGTTGTCCCCAACAGCAAGGTGTATATCAGCGAAAACGGCCCCATACGTCTGCCCCGTACGTCTGCCCCATACGTCTGCTACAACTGTTACCAACGGGCACCTTAATCACTTTTTTGATTTGTCTGGATGTTTGTGAAGAATGTTTTT
>JAVQKC010135771.1:0-21558 GCA_036025475.1 Philypnodon macrostomus
TCTCTCTCTCTCTCTCTCTCTCTCTCTCTCTCTCTCTCTCTCTCTCTCTCTCTCTCTGCTGCTCTCTTGACCCATGAGGCTCAACCGCAAGAACATGCTGACATTTGAAAAGAAGAAGAAAAGAAATCCAGAAACGTGCCAAAACTACCTGCACCAGCGGTTCATTCCCCACTGCAAAACAAAATAATCAAGTTCAAGAATATGTCGATGAACTTTCAATCATTCCAGTTCAATTGGAACGAGGTACCTCCAGAAAAGGTGTTGTGATGGTGTATTTCTTTTTCATTGGCTTAATTCAAAAACAGTTGCAGATTTAGAAATTTTGGGGCTCAAGGCGAACATGGGCAGGGGGCCTTTTTAAGTCCTACCATAAGTTTTCTTGATTGTCAGCCCACAGCGACCAGATGCCCTAACCATACAGAGCTATTTTACCATATTAACTTTATTAATTACCAAGACATATTTATTTCGGGCTTCAATTATGGGACTCTGCAAGCTTGGGGCCCTAAGCAGCTGCTTACTTTTGCCTAACGGTAGCACTGCCTCTGTTCAAAAACACTTGCACCAGCTTTACATTCTAAATGGTGTCAATGTGAAATAGTCCATGGGAGTCTTATCACTTCTAGTTGGCCTGATCTATTTCAGTAAACCAAGACAACAGAAGATTTTGAGTGATTACTGCACGATTTGTAAGTTGAGCAATGTTTTACTTTTTGCAGTGTACAGATTATAATGACATTCATTTGTAGCCTGTTATTGAGAAGGCTTTTTATTTCTATATTTGATTTATTTTGAGCTATTTCGTATATTTACAAAATACATAAAATGTGTATTCAGTGTCATATTTTACTTTATTGTTGACGCTGTAGGCATAGGCACTTGTAAGAGTTGTAAGATTTTGCCCTGCCATCTCTGAGATGTAACTCTTACTTGCCCAAGTTCAGATGGTGAAGACTGAAGGGTAAAGACCACCTTGATTCGGCCAGTTCACATCAAAGAGGATTTATTACGAGTTCAAAGATTGATTACACACGTAAAGTTGTCATGATCATGTGGCCAGACTCAGCGCAGTCAAACACCGTTCTGAGAGTGACCTCATGATCTAAAGGCAGGACTGATTTTGTCAAACTCCTGAGTCTTCTCCCATTGGTTGGTCATATGCAAATGGGCTTTGTTTCTTTCATTTCTTCACAAACAATTGGTTGGGTAGTGATGTCATCTTTTGTCTAAATCGGCCTATTGGTGACAACTAGCTAGCCCACCTGCATCCACTCCGTACACTGAGGACAACGTCGCGGCCTTGGGAAGAACAGGGAGTGATTCTCAAGGACCTGGGAAGGAACCGGAGTGAATCCTGCACCAGTAAAGGGATTTTCTAATGACATAATAATAATAATACAATACTGTAAGCATAATGTAGTGTAAGCGTGCCATTGTATCACACTTAAATAGTATCACTGTCACTACAACAGTAACTAACATTTGACCAAGTCTGTAACCCAATTAGCCCCCTTGATGAATGAAAAAATCTAACTTTTATGGTAATTGTAATGCACTTCCTGAAACTCAAGTAAAACTATTAATATATGTTTTTTCCCAGAAAGTACAATTGCCTAAAAACGTGAACCTGAACCACTTTCAACCACTGTGACTTAATATGATAATTCATTTACTCTTTCATGTCCACATTTGTAAAGAGCCTTTCTGAGAAGCACTGTGATGCAATTGTGACTTACTGAAAAACTGTCAGCAAAAATCAAACCTTTTTCAATGTTTGATGTGGACTGATTTCATTTTGACTTTCAAGAATTTCTGTAAATCATCTGTATGTCATAAGAATACTTGCATGTTGAGTTGGACATGAGGAATCCCATGTAATCACACAAAGGTAAATCTCTCGGCCAATGGCTAGTATTGGTAGGTCAGGCATAATTCAAATATGTAACAATGTAAGGCGGCGATACCAGACATAGATAGCCCCTGGTTTACTGTAGGTCAAATGATGTTTTTGGGGCTGTTTTTTTGTCTATGTGGTTACATGTTATATCAAACAGCTTCCCATGTCTATTCTGTTGACCTCCTTTATATCCCACCACTAAAACCACGCGTGTCAAACCTTATTAAACCTACAAACCTCTCAAATGTTAATGCAATTCTTGAGATTGAATGTGTTTTTTTGAAAATTGTTGGTTATATTGAGAGTTGCTGTTGTGGCTTTGCTTCTCAGTAAAATTAGCTGGTTTCCATAATTATTTCCTGTTTTCGGTTCATCTTGTTGCAGCTGCGTATCCATTTCTGTCGCTGGTCAGCCGGTGCATGTATCCTCAAATCCCATAGAGAAAACTTACTTCCCACTATTTTTTCATGGTTCACTCTCCTCTGCAGGTGTGGGCTGGTCTACCAAAACCAACTGGCTGTAACATTACATAAGAGTATCAACAATAGTAGGCTAGTAGTCATTAATACTTATACAGTACTTCAACTCATATTGGTTCTGCAAACAAACTTTCCTTTTATAGATTTGTGATATATATATTAAATTTGTAGTTTTAACAAGATCGTAAAGCTTCTGTTCAACCACAAAAACACCAGGTCAGCATCAGTTACCCTGTTTAAAATCAAATTGTGGTTTGGGGAGACCTATGACTTGACCCAAGATTTCCAGGGACATTCATCCTGTAGCATGGAAGCTTCATTCGCCCTACAAAAACTCAGTTAGGATCACATTGACTGAAGTTTTGTTAAAGTAAAGTTGCATAGTGCCCCTTTACGTTATATTTGAGCACTTTTTATCCTGGCAGCAGGCCTTTGTCTATTCTCCTTTACCATGGCTGCAGTTAGCATGTGTCCCCCAGCTCAGCCCTTGTTCAGCCGAGGAAGGAAAGTGGAAGTTCCCCCACAGAACTTCCTCCACCACATGAAGATTGCAACCTCTGTCTTTTAAGCTGCCTGACCACAAACCTGCCACACATTACCCAGAAACCCTTGCAAAATAACAAAGTGTCTTCCTATGTATGCAACATTATGGTGTCTGTGTGAACAAGTCAGGTTGTTTGAGTGGGGGAAAATGTCATAAGTGGCACCAGTAGTAATTTACAGTTTTGTAATTACTATCTGTTCACTATGAGCAGAGGTGAGTAGCCAACAATGTTACTCAAGTAAGAATACTGTTACTTCAAAATAATGTTACTCAGGTAAAAGTAAAGTACTCAGTAGTAGTAGTACTCATTCACATAATTACTGGAGTAAGAGTACAAAAGTACTGGTGAAAAAACTACTCAAGTCCTGAAAAACTGTTTGAGCGTAATGTCAGATTATTTGTTTAATTTTGTGGTAATCTGGCAAAAAATAAAAAGATAATGAACAAATTTTGATATTTTCAAAAGATAAACTAAAAACGTAAATAATATTTTAAAAAATTAAGCAACAAAATTTCTAAATTTTTCACATAAAGCTGTTCTTGCATGACACACAGTACTCTTACTCTTTCTAGATGCTGAAAAATATTATTACTCAAGTAAAAGTAAAAAGTATTGTGTAGTAAAGATACTCTATGGAGTACAATTTATTTAAAAAGTTACTCAAGTAAATGTAACTGAGTAAATGTAACTGAGTACTACCCACTTCTGATTATGAGTATTTTCTACTTATATATTATTAGTAACAAGTGACAATGCCGATACAATGTTATAGTTATTGTATTGTACATTGTACACCTACATATAGTTAGGTTAGGCATTTTTGTTTAACATGTCAAAAATGTGTTGCCCAAGGTCAGCATCCGCAGCATCATAAGTCTCAATAGTAATAATAATAATAATAATAATAATAATAATAATAATAATAGTCTAAATTGGCATAATTATGCTAACTACACAAGCACATAAAAAATACATAACAATAGAACATTATTTTTCTGCAACTATATTCAGTTGACCTAAATGTAATGACTATTATTACAAAAACTTAGCAATAACATCTTTACACAAGAGTTCCAAAAGTCATGTTATTAGATTGCGAAGTGGAACTTAATGCTATGCTAATGCTAGCTTGTGCAAACTGCCACAAGTTCTCCAATTTCACATTGTTGAACCGATTACTGTATTTGAGCCAGATGTTCCCACAGTCACAATGTAAGGAACACCATGTTGTAAAATCCGGGCTTGTAGGTAAGTCAAAAAGGGCGGATGTTGGTGGGGGTTGTGCGTGCATATCTTCGTTTAGAAGCTTTGAAGGGCCAGTCCAAACATCCAACATTACCTGGCAGGAAAAACTGGAATAGGACGTGTCACTGGAAGATTGCACAATAATAACCTTTGCCTGTGTGGAGTCACTATCGGCTAACGCTACTGCCTCTGTCGAAAGGTAAGTCTGTGTAAGGGCATAATAATGATGGCTGCAAATGGACTTCCCCCAACATGATCTAAAGAAGAAGAAGAAGAAGAATAAGAAGAAGAAGAAGAAGAAGTGGAAAAAGGAAGGAAATAATAAAGCCCGCCTTCTGTGTATTTAAACACATTAAAAAGCAGAGTATTTGAGCCGAATAATAACACACATAATACAGCCTGTGAAATAATGTCTAACCATTACATTGCATGACAAATCTGCCAATGTCTTTGTGGGTCAAATGTGATACCTTTGTTTAGTTGCTGGTTCAAGTTGACCTATACAAACGTACCCAAGTAAAGGTACAATTGCTCTCTATTTTACACTGTCAAGCATAAAATGAATAGCACTAACATTTATTTATGGGTACAATTTTGACCCCAAACACCATAAATGTAACTTTTTTTGGGACCTTTACAATTTTCAATTTACTAATAATATTTTTTCACTTTTGTTATTAGTATGTAGGTCAAATTAAACCCAAAAAACACAATATAAGAATTAAAATAATATAAACTTTGACCTGATGTCCACATGTCAACGGCAAAATGATAGTGTGATAATGAACTCTCTCTAAATGCAGTAGTATCCACCGTGTGCAGGAGCTGTTGACACACACTAAAAGCAGGTGTACACTTGAAAGTATAAATCAAAAAAGTGTGATACTATCAACACACATACACACAAACAACACACAAATAGACACATCGGCACACCCAACAGGTAGACAGGGGGATCCACAGATGAAAGGTACAGTTTGGAGTCTGCAGTGAAGACTTTGTCGTTTCTGCACCACCTTCAGGAGCTTTGATTTTGTGTTGTGTGTGTGCGTGTGTGTGTGTTTTCATGTTGCCAGTTTGTGTGTTGTGTGTGCGTGATACAGATTAAAGGAGCTGGGAGGTGAAGCAGGCGGCTCTGACATTTAGCGCCCACCTGTTCAGAGACAAGGAACAGCAGTTATTACAACGTAAACGGGTCCCACATCAATACAATAGAAGTCAAATGTAAAATGATTTGATGGTATTTACTTTATTTGAACAGCACTAAAAAAACTGAACATTTTTCGTGTCTTTTTGGTCCATTACTGTTTCAATTCGACTTTCGAGTTTGCAGAATGCTTTTTTAGCAATGACTTGTAGTTACAAATCAAAATCTGTTCTTCCTGGTGCAGCTCAAACGTCTTTAGCTACTGTTCCTCCTTTGTACCCAAATGTGAAATTATGAAACCTGTATCACCAACTTTGCTACGAAAGTAAATTTTGTAATATTTTTGTTTACTCATTTTTACGTTTTAAAATATTTTCCCACAAGAATTGACAAAAAATAAACATAAACTCAATATGTTTTGGGAAATGTACTTCAAGAATATATTAATGATTTATTTTTATATCATGATTTTCCAGACATACAGAGTTGCTTTACAGTAAGTATCTAGTCTCTTTTTTATCTCCACAAATAGATTAATTGATAACACTTGGCTGAAGAAGGCTGCTAATAATAACTCTGCTTCCGTTACTGTTACTTGTAAATGTACATGCCTTGGTTTCATTTACCAAAAGATGTGAATGCTATGCACTACTTCACCAATTACTCCCTTTAGAATTATACAGTTCCATCTGCGTTCTGAATACTTTTGAGCAAATCCACTAAAAAGTCAAGTCAAGGCTCGATAGTACAGCTCGAACTTTACAATTTTAAAGTCTTAAAAATGAATAAAAACAATAAAGCTATTATAAAGATTAGAATATTTTGACCAACAACATACAGTAACCTAAAGTACCGTATTTTCCGGACTATAAGTAGCGTTTTTTTTCATAGTTTGGCCGGAGGTGCGCCTTATACTCTGGAGCGACTTATGTGTGAAATTATTGTAAACTTCTTAGCATGTTATTAATGCTATAGTTATCGGAATAACTCTTAATATGTTATGCTAACATACCAGGCACGTTCTCAGTTGTGTCATGTAACGTGAGCGTACCATTCAGCCTGTTGTTGCCTCAATTCTATTTTTATTTTAAATTGTTCGTCATTTATATTTGAAATGACATGTCTGTTCTTGGTGTTGGATTTGATCAAATAAATTTCCCCAAAAATGCGCCTTATGCTCCAGTGCGACTTATAAATGTTTTTCCCTTCTTTATTATGCATTTTATGGCTGGTGCGACTTGTACTCTGGAGCTACTTATAGTCCGGAAAATACGGTAAACCTTTCCTGAATTAACTCACATTTTTCACTATTAGCCCTTTATGGGACTGCACCCACCCATTTTTATTCTATTCGTATTCTCAGTAATGTAGTCTCGCGCTAATAACGATGAGAAAAGAAAGTATTAAAGGTGTGGTCTGTAAGTTTCCTGAAATAAAAATAAATCTGACCCTGTTACATGATGTAATAATAATAATAATAATAATAATAATAATAATAATAATAATAATAATAATAATAATAATAATAATAATAATGCATTAGTTTTATACAGCGCTTTTCTCAAGACTCAAAGACGATTTACATTACATTATTAATTCACTCCACAGTCACACCCGGTGGTGGTAAGCTACTTGTGTAGCCACAGCTGCCCTAGGGCACACTGACAGAGGGGGTGGCTGCCAATCTGCGCCTACAGCCCTTCCAACCACCACCACATTCATTCAGTCATTCATAGGCTATGCGGGTTAAGTGTCCTGCCCAGGGACACAACGACAGCGTGTGCTTGGATGGGGACTCGAACCACCGACCCTCTGGTTGAGGGGCGAGCACCTACCCACTGCACCACTGCTGCCCAGAGTTGAGTTTCACTTTAGTCCCTCCCCTGGCCTCTACAGATCATAGACATCATAGAACAGGGTCAGAGAATTTTTAGTTTTGACTTTTTTAGAAAAGCTTTAAATCTAGCGCTTGAGTAAGACAGACAGCTCAGACCACACAGCAGGAACATATATCCTTTATTAGAAACATCCCACTTCCTTATAAAATATACATAATGTTCTTCACAGCGAGCCTTCATGTCATTGTTTTAACAGGGTTGAGATTCCTTCACCAGATTTAGACTGGCAAAAAACATTCAAATGTTTTTTTTACCTGGTTTGAAAAAAAAAAATAATAAAAAAAATGCAATGCAACATCCTATGCAAATACCTGAGAACCCTCACATTATGAATTTGTCCATATCAGAGAATCAATCATGTCAACTACATTTGGAGAATCAGTGCCAAAATATATAATTTTTCATATATTAATATTGACTATATTGATTTTCTTTTTTTTTTTACAAAATACAATGCACCCAATCCCTGTCTTTTTTTTCTTTTTTTTTTCTTTTTTTTGTAAACATTAGTTAACAAAACACACACAAAAGTCCACAAAACAATTGCATGAACTGAGTTTGCAGAAAAATAAACATTTAGAACACTCGGAATTTACAAAAAGTTTCCCCATAATCTTTTAATAGCAAAGCTTCGTTTTTCAAGTAAACTCCTCCTTATCTCACTCTTAGAAGACCTCCTTAGTACAGTTCTTATGGCTGCTTTAGTTCATTTACAAGAGTAAGGCTGTTCGCATCACAATAAAAATATATGTATCTTTGTTCTGAAAACCAAATATAAGCAAATCAAACATAATGTACATTCACGTTATCAAGATGTACACCGACCAGGCATAACATTATGACCTTTAAATGCAGCTCCTATTCATTTTAACTTCCATGTGCATCATATCAAATTCTGCTTCTAACAATCAACAACCAAAAGCTCACTTATGCCTAATATGAAGAGATCATTTGGCTGCAGTATTCACCTGTGGTCATAATGCTATCCCTGGTTGGTAGTTTGTTACTCCATCTGAATGCCTCAAAAATCTGGATCTATTTACAGAAATAGAAGATAATGTCATATTTTGAATTCAGTTTTAGAGTAAGTGTAAACAGTCCCTGTGTTAATCAACTTCAGATCAAATCAGGGAAGAGCTGCCTTTTTGATTTGAAGAAAAAAGTAAGAAAATGCATTTGACAAAATGGCGGCCCAGCTATAACCGTGGGATCTTAAACGCACATTTAAGTTTTACCACAGCTTCAGTGTAAAAAGGAAAAAGAGATAATAAGATGTAAAGTGCATATTTTCTTTTAATGAGATAAGACGTAAGAGCTGCACATTGTCTCTGTCAATGGACAGTGCATTTAATGCACTTTTGCAAAGATTTCTTTAGTAGATTTAACATTAGTTGTTGGGGTGACTGGAACCCATCCCAGCTCAACTCAATTATGGGCTTTGGATGGGAAATTTAGTCCATTCATTCTCACATTTATTCACTATAGGCAATTTAGATTTGCCAGTTCTCTACTGTGCTTGTGTTTGGATGGTAGGAGGAATCCTGAGAGAACCCGTAATAACACAAGGAGGACATGCATACTCATGCACGCATTCACTATAGAAGCAATTTAGAGTCACCAACAAACACATGCATACTGTATCTTTGAATGGAAAGCTGGAGAGAGTCCACAGTTGTAACACAGGAAGGACATGCAGACTCCACACACCCTCCATGCAGAGATGAAAACCACGCTATTGTTCAGACTTCTGATTTTGACAATCTTTAAACCGCTGTAAATGTCTAACCAAAACTTCTGTATGACAAAAGCAAGATGGAATATATCAAATAATGAAGAAGTCGATAAAATGGAAAGAGTGGTCCTTCAATAAAAATACAATAATATGCGGCAAAAAATAAAACAACTTCGGCAACAAATCTGCACAAGGTCAAAGCTATGTCCATGATTCCTGACTGCATTCACTTTAGTTTATCTCTTTGGTATCCATCGACTTAAAGCCTTGCACACTCATTGCATCGGCTAAGCACAAAATGTGTTGGAATCTATGTCTTCACAATACGAGCAGTTCAACCTGTGTACCACCTCCATCAATGACTTCATCAGATCAGGATATAAACAAACGGTTATTGGTGTAAAAAAAATGCAGTTACCTTGGAGCTGTCTTAAGAAAGAAAGCAAAAATATAGGAGGATAATACGGCCACAGAAAGCTTTTGGACTCAAAGCTTTGTGTGTGTCTCCAGCTTCACATCACCGTCAATACATCCACCCTTTTAAAAGAACTAAAAAGCTGCAGGGTTTATAATCTAAAACAACTGATAAGACGGTGTCTCAGTAAATATGTGCATTCAACCCGCCTGGACTATCACATACAATACAAGCAATCTCTACAATGTGTGGATTAAAGCCGATAGATGCCAATAGAAAAAATACAGTATCTCCAAATGTGAAATGCGAGTTGAATGCACATTATTTTGTTGGACTGGTCTACTGAAGAAAATGAAAGATGTTTTTGTGTGAATGATTATTGCACATGTAAGTGAGGATTGATGTAGGGGGAGGGTTAAGGGTAGGTTCAGCTGACGAGTAGTACGTCAAAATGAAATGGCTTCTTGAAGGAACTAATGAATTGCAAGCTCATTCACAAGCATGCCAACATAATGTCTAAAACCATCAAGCTAGCTCACATTAGCATGACTCACTTATAGAAATACAACTAAATGACTAATGCAGTAAATTCAATATAATGCAATCATGTCAGGAAAGGCTGGGCAATACAACTTTCTACTTTGACCAAAACTAAGATGCGTTCCTTTTTACAATATATCCACCTACACGTATCCAAATCTAAACCACTGACTTTACACCAGTTTATAGAAAAGACAAACTCTCACATTCATTCCTATGGGCAATTTAGAGTCACCAAATCCCCTAAATATGCATGTACTTGGACCGGTAGAATGGATCAGTGGGATCCACACAGATAGGCACCAAGATTTTTCTCTCTTTTGTGAGTGAACTAAAACAATGCATGATATGTAGGAAACTAGGACTCTTCAGTGCCATCTTTGGGAGCAGTTAAACAATTCGCTCATGCTAATATGACGCTATTATGAATGAAGATGGCATTTGATTTAGCAAAACAAAGCTGGGTAAAACTCTAGATGTTTAAGATCTTTTTTATCGTGTAAAGCAAATCAGCAAAAAAGCAGAAACAATACCCCTCTAACAGATCAGCCAAGAGAAGAAATACGTACCTTCTATATTTAACAAAATACTTATAATGTATAAAATGTGTCTTTGGCCATACCTTCATATGATTGTTCGACTGTTTATATTCACAATACCTTAGCTTAGAAGCAGTCAGTTTTGATTGTGCTACACTTGTGTCTACAACAGTGCCTTTTCAAGTGTGCAGTCTCTGAGGTCTACGGACATGAGGCTCTATTGCTCCGTTCTTTTGTGTTTGTTCATGTTTTTGTTCATTTTAGTAGTTCTTTCTTTCTCACTGGAATGTATGCTCGCCTCGTACGATGTGAGAGGAGAACTCGTAGCGGTCCTTGCTCCGGTGCCCACAAATGTTGCACTCCAGAGGATCCCTGTAACCGTGGCAACCCATGTGAATAGTGTACATGACGTGGTCGAGAAACAGCACTCTACAATGGTCGCACTGGAACGCCCTCATCTCGCCGTCTCTCCCGAAAACTCGTACCCCTTCTTGGTGATGGACGGGTGGTTCTTTGGCCATTCTCAAAATTCCCAATCCCATTGCCGTTCCGCTGCTTCTTGGGGATGCTTCTGCCAATTTATTGCCCAGGAGGACCATGGCAGGACTGGCTTGGGATCTACTTTGGGTGTCCCTTGTTGGTTGGGATTGCCGTTCCTGTGGGCTGCTCCGTGCCGAATCGATAGTTTCTTCTCCGCTGTTGATAGGGGACTCCTCTTTTGGAATTTGTGGGGGGTGCTTGCCGTGCCTGTGTAAGCTCGCAGGGCCATTTGAGGTGGGGAAATCAGAAGGTGGAGGCGGCTGGGGAGCTAAAGTGTCACCATTTCCTGGCCGCTCGCTAGGCCGATGGGTCAGCGGTAGGACACGGTGAAACAAAGGGTTCACCATAGGCACCACATCCACCATAGAGACTGGGGGACCCG
This sequence comes from Philypnodon macrostomus, assembly GCA_036025475.1. Lineage (NCBI taxonomy): Eukaryota > Metazoa > Chordata > Actinopteri > Gobiiformes > Eleotridae > Philypnodon > Philypnodon macrostomus. Next base: position 11,360 of record JAVQKC010135771.1, read on the forward strand.
GGTGGTGCATTAAGGGCCGTAGACCGTCGAGGTATGGTATGGGTGGGTCCATCATGTGGGGTGGCATCAGTTCAGCCTGTTTGTCGTACTTGAAGCCCATGTCATATGCCATATCTGGGAAACTGTAGCGTACCATGTTTTCACCTGTTGAACAAAAAGTAAATAAATAATAATAATTTAAGTACCATTTTATTGAAATAAAATGAGAGATCTCAACACTGCATGGCCAGCTGCGACTGTCTTTTCTTATTTTATACAAAGAAGTCAGTCTCTCTTTGCTTGGGATATGGGGATCCACAGCCTATTGTCAACACAAAAGTCACGTTAGAAGAGCTTCTGTGACGTAGCCAACAAACTACAGGTGTTGACTTTAAATGGCATATGGTTTTTTCGCAATATCGGCAAGAAATTCTTTGCTGTGAGGAAGGGATCAGACCTGAGATTCCGGGGCTGGTATACCAGGCCAGGAATGACCAAGGATTAAGCCAGATTTAAGGCAGAATTTACCTAGGACTGTTTATAGGACTATGTACGAGGACTATGTACGAGGCCTAAAGCAGGATTTAACCGGGATCTAAACAGCTCAATACCTGGTCGAAAGGTCTAAACAAGAACTCCCCCAAGACATGATAAGAGTTAAATCAGGGGTCCCCAATTGGTTTGCCCCTAAGAGCTACTTTTACTAAATGAAAATGGCAGACTATTTCAACATACATTTTGTTTTCCTCAAACGTTTACCTATAGATTTTTTAAATGTTAGTCACCACAGCTCAATTTGACATGAAAACATCAATCTAATTTGACCAATCATGCTCATGTAATATTCATAAACCCTTTGGAGAGCTACTTGGAGAGTGGTTGGGAGCTACTGGTCTAAATGTACCCAGAAAATCGGCAAAAGTCTCCAGAAAATCCCCAGAAGTACCCATACTGTAGTTTGAGAACCACTGGCATACACCACACCAGTATTTGTAAAAGTCATATCTTATTGACATTTCACTTCTTGTTTGGTACATTTTTCATTCAGTCCTTTGTGCCTGAGTCTGCAGCAGTGGAAAGCCCCATCCATCTACATAGTGCAGTTTAACCCCTCTCAGACATGGATGCGGTGAGCTGTTTTTACTTGATAAGGGCAGTGTTACAGGTGTACCTAACCACACGAAACACTTCCTGGTTCGTCTGTCATCCGCTCGCTCTACTGCACTCTTTAATACTGTGGTGAAACACTTATTTTTGGGTGAAACCAAAGTGAAAGTACTGTGTGTCCTTATCGCCCAAGTACTTAATGTGAGAGAACAATAACACAACAGGACGTATCTCTCTGTGTAATGTATTAAAACATGATTGAATACAAGTCTTTAAGAAAATGATTTAACATTGAACAGCATATTCCTGTTAGGTTTCAGAAAAATATTGAAAAAATAAAAATGCTTTTTAATATTTACATACCAACAAACTTCTGAGGCGTGGTGCTCTTCCTTTTGCCCACGGTGCTGTGCAATCGTTCAATGACAGGCGGCCGGTCAAAGCCTGACAATGTATGAGATGAGTCTGCCATAAGTCTTGGTTCTGTGGGGACCTCACCTAAAAAAACACAAAACATTAGTGAACTGTTAATATTAAATCCTCTGTTTGAGAACAAATGGACAATGTCTGTTATTGCAGAATTTAAACATACATCACTTGATAATATCACAAACTTTGGGGAAATACAAAGCAAAATGTTTGCCCATTTTTGGTAAAATTTAATTAGGTCAGGCTGTGGTTTGGCTTCGTTGGTGGAGCATGCAGCCCAAATGCAAAGAGCAAAAATAGCAGTATGCCACTCTCCAATTTCCTAATTCAAAAGTTCAAAAATTAACAAAACACTATAGACCAGGGGTGTGCAAACTGCGGCCCGGGGGCCACATGCGGCCCTTTGAGCTTTTTAATCCGGCCCTCCAAGTATTTTCTAATATTTTTTAAATGATAAAATATTGCCAGTTTCTCACTCACGTTGTTATAACCTGCAGTAACCAGTTAACTCCACATCAACATATGTTTTTCACTGAGGTCCATTTGAAGTCTGTATGTCTCATTTGTCAGAAATGGTTGCAGTTTACAACAAATACAATATCAGCCGGCCTGCTCGGCACATTTTTAAACCCCATGTGGCCTTTGAGTCAAAACGTTTGCCCACTCCTGATCTAGACCCTTTAAAATGTTCGTCATATGGAATGTTCAAAATCCCAGAATGGAGGCGACTGGAGCAAAAGTGAGTTAACTTTACAAAAAAAGAGATCGAATAATTCTGAGCATACAACGAAAAAACTATTGTGGTCATCAACATTTCTGTAAGGAATTGTCCAGTAAAACCTATAAGTCAAGAATGTCAATTTCTCCATTGAAAATATATTATAGTCTTGCTTCCAGTTGCCTCCATTCCGGAATTTAGAACTTTCTCTTTATAAACTCTGAAAGGATCTATAGATTAAGGGCACTGATACTGAACAATTTATACTACACCCATTCTCTGCAGTTGTACCACATAATTCCTATAGATATGGCTCTGGTTGTTTACCTGTGTACGGGCCGCTGTTTGCGTTGGGATCCAAGCCAATGCCCTGCAGGTAACTATGGCAACGCTCTTTATGCTCTTCTAGTGACGTGCGCTGCTTGTAGCTCCTCCCACAGTAGTTGCACTTGTGTGGTTTGCCAACTAAAGAGGTGAAGACATTCAAAGGAGAGCGTATTAATTTCATCCCTGACTGCAACACAGAAGAACGCGTGGGCCAGTTCGATGAGATAATTTAAGTTTGCTGTGTAGTTTAGGTAGTGCGTAGTAGTGAAAAATACATACACTAGTACAAACAAAACCAGAAGTGAGCGTGTGAGATCATAGATGTTCCACTATAGTGTGAGGATTCCACTGCAGTCAGACATACACACAGCAGTGGGCGACTACAGACAGTTTGTCTAAGTTTGTATTTGAAAACGCTTATGTACAGCCCACTGCCGAGGCACAGGATGAGTGACACATGTATCCAATGGTGGCGTTATTGGAAAGAAACTCCAGTAACTGGCTATGGAGGTGTTTGTGTGATTCATGACACATTGTGTTTTGTTTGACTTAAAATGTAGTCCGTGAGATTCCTAAAGTAAAATACAAAATATTAGGAATTTTAAAAATGCTTTATCTGACCCTGTTCTATCATGTAAACTAGGTAACCTGTGATAATTATTATTTTACTTTATTTTTACCCTCCCCTGGCCTCTACAGCAACATCAGCTCAGACTTTGTGTGTTACCACTATGACCAATAGTAGTGGCGTTCTACTTTAGTCCCTCCTCTGCTCTCTACAGACTATAGATGGTCTACTTAACACAAACAGGGTCAGAATGTCTTTTTAAGCACTTATCTATTTTTAGCTTATTTTTGGAAACTCACACCTTTAGACATGCAGAATAGATTCACACATAGCAATCACAAAATGTTTCATGAAATTGAATACAAAATATGCACTTGAGGAAACTGGTGTGGCCTCCTGTGATAGGGCCTTTTCAGAGCTGCCTAGTGACTCATACGGAGAGTATCTAGGCAAGTGGACTGACAGCTAACTGATGCGATCCAGTCATTACCTTGACCGCAGTAGTGGCAGATATAATGTGTACAGCCCACTCTCAATTTGAGAACAGAGAGTGCACATAAGGACACCTACCAAACTTACTACAGGTCAGCCTATGTATGCATATCCTGTTGTGGCATTGTGGAAACATCCTTACAATGGCAACTTCACAAAAATGGTGGTGGTAGAGGAGCCATAATAATAATACTCAATTAGACATATCAAAATAATCATTCAAGTAAGAACGGTGAACAAATCCATGTCCAGAAATTATGTATATATCCTTTAAAAAGCATCAAAATTATGTGGCGAGCTAGAGATTAAATTCACCACTAGGGCAATTGGGGCACATCTAATCAAAATGTCTGCTTTAAATGTGATGATTGTTTTTTTTTTTAGTCTGAAAAGTAGCTAATTGTGAAACTAAAATGAAGCTAACAAAAACATATACTCACAAGCCCACATTTCCAAAGACTGTCACTCTTTTATAGCAGAAAACATATACCCCAGTAACGTACAGAGGTGAGTAATGACACAGTACTACTCAAAATAAAATGACTCGAGTAAGTAAAAAGTATGGTACATTAAAACTACATTTAGAAATAGAATTGATTCAAACGTTAGTAGTAAATGTAAAGCGTTGACTGATCCACCTCATCTTGATAAGAGGACACAAAGAGAAGATCTTTTGAAACTCAATTCTACTCAAAAGCCTACTGTTGTTAGTGAATGATGAGACAGTTTGTTTTCTGACTAACTGCCTTGTGCTACACCTGTGGTCTTTGAGTGACACTGTATGGGCTAAATTTGAAACTAGCTTTATAATTACTATGACTGTGATACACACTGCAGTAATGACACAGGTTTCAGAATGATTATTTTTAAGCTTGGTCAGTGCTCTTATAGACAGAGACGTCTCAAAGCATCATGGCCTTGACTACTGTACTCCAGCTCAAACTGTGAAGCAGGCAGAGCTCATAATAAAGTGTTAGTCTTTTGTCACAGCAGCTTCACATATGGTTTACTTTAAGAACTTATAGAGCCGCCCACACATGAACTGTGGCAAATGTATAGAAGAGTTAAGGGTCAGCTTTTAGCAGATACACTCTCTTTAAGTAAATTCTCCACAACAGGATACATTTCCCTAATAGGCTCCCATCAACAACACTATATAATATTCAAATGCTGTACAGTTTTCATAGGTATAGTCATTTCTTATGCATTCTTTATTCTTTAATCTTTATGCATTATTCTGGGGTTGTATATTACCATTCTGTAAAATTGTATTTTGGGTCACACTTTATTTGACAAAGCCCTTAACTACATTGTCTCTACCTCATTAAGTACAATGTAATACACTGTGTAACAAACTGTAATAACATGTAACTACGTTGTACCTAACCCTAACCCCAACCCTTAACCATTCTAATGTAGTTACACGTTATTACAGTTTGTTACACAGTGTATTACATTGTACTTAATGAGGTAGAGACAATGTAGTTAAGGGCTATGTCAAATAAAGTGTGACCCAAAATACAATTTTACAGAATGGTAATATACAACCCCAGAATAATGCATAAAGATTTCAATGGAGAGCACAGAAATATGACCAAGATCTGGTAGTAATTCACTAATACGGCCAGCTGTTCAAAAAAGATTTACTCTGATGGAAAGATATTGACACTCTTTTCAATACCAGCATGAAGAGTGTGCACAGCAGCTGCAGTTTTAACATGAACTAAATGGTTTGAATAACATCGCTTAAAAACTGTATTTGACCTTGATTTGACAAGAGAACACGTCCTTCTGATAAAAAAGTGTGTTACAGTTGAGACAGTCCCATGTTTCTGAACACACAACGCACTGTACCCTGCCCAACGAAGTACATACAGACATGGCATTGAGCACAAAAAACACATCGTAAACAGCCATCACAATTTACTATAGTCACTGGGTGTAGATGTCAACATAACGAGCTGTAAATCTGGACCGTAAAAAAGTGTATATGTTCACACTTTATTTTACATAGCCCTTAACTACATTGTATCTACCTCATTAAGTACAATGTAATACACTGTGTAACAAACTGTAATAACATGTAACTACATTGTACATACAGAATGGTTCAGGTTAGGGGTTGGGGGAGGTTAGGTACAATGTAGTTACATGTTATTACAGTTTGTTACACAGTGTATTACATTGTACTTAATGAGGTAGAGACAATGTAGTTAGGGAGTATGTAAAATAAAGTGTGACCAAACACTTTCAGTTTATAATTTACACAGTACACAGAAAAAAAACATAATGAATAATGTGTAGTAGTGTTGAAGATAGGGACTGAACTTTAGAGACCAGGTGGCATCTAGCTGGATACTACTGTGCATGACTGAACTGCCAGGTGTATATGGATTGATAAACGTTATACCAAACAGAGTATAAAAGATTTTAATATTTTCAAAGTATCAGAAAGTGTAAAAAGCCCCAGATAAACTGCAAGAATACATGTTTGACAACAACATGCCCCTGATTTCTATTGGTGCTGAAAACATGTATAAAGAAGATAGTACTTTTATTTTGTTATTTTTTTAACAGTTTATTTCTGGAAAGCACGAGAAATGTTGTAGGCTACAAAAGACCAACACAATAGCATATCAAGGGCCAAGTAATATAATCAGCATCATGAATGTGTGTAGAGAGACTAGACACAGACTCACCAGCATGAGTGCGGAGGTGTCCGGTCAGGGCATCACGTCTCCTGCAGGCATAGCTACAGAAGGGGCATTTGAAGGGTTTTTCTCCGGTGTGAAGTTTGATGTGTCTGAGTAGGTTTCCCTTCTGAGTGAACGACACCCCACACTGGCTGCATTGGAACGGCCTGTCGCCTAAAACAGGAAGTCACTGTGGATTAGGGCTTCATCAAACACTGACATGAGACAGTTACTGAAGATATGTGGGCTGTGATGAATAGTCCTTTTGTGTGCACAGATTTGTAGCGCTTGAAATCAAATGAAAAATCAGACGACACAATTATGTTAACAACACACAATACATAAATAGCAATGATATCAATTCACATGTATTTAAAAAAAAATATTCTGGGGGTTGACAATGGCTCCGTCATAATGGCATACACCTCCACTTTGGTACTAAACCCTGCATTAGTAATAGTAACAGTAATAGTAATAACTTAACCAATAGCCAGTCGATTTCACACGCACATATTGCAGAAAATATGCAATTGAGGGCAGTTGAGGTATAGATATTAGGTATACAGGCTTAATAAATATTGGACAGTGTCAAATTGGCATTAGCACAGCTGCATAATGAGCAAGACTGTATCTGAAATAATTGGTACCCGCATCCACGTCCTTATGTGCTAAAAAAGCTGTCCATTGTTACAGCACAAATCTGACCCAGACCTGATTGACCACATTAATAGCTCTGGGAAATGGTGTGTGAAATATGAATCTTACTGGTTTTATGACTCACAATCAAATCAACATTTTTTTAATCAGTTATTAATTCAATGGACAATTGTAACTTGATGTTGAACCTCTATATGGATCTAAAATACTCAAAACCCAATCATAAAACTATGAAATGGTGCCCAAATAATGCAGTTTTAACCAATTTAAAGACTTCCAAGTCAGCCCAAGAAAAGTACATCAAGCTGTCCTGATTAAACCTTATGGGCATCTCATTGACCTGTGCGTGAACTGTACATAGTGATGTAGTAGCCACTGCTTTTTGATCTAGAGCCAGTTGGAAAACAGAAATATGATCCTATAATGCTGCAGCAACCAAAGCTACGCCACGGCAGTTAAAACCGGTTGTGGGGGATTCCAAGGATATTTTTTCCTGATAATAATTCCAGACCTGAGCCATTGTCTTTAAGCACAAAACAATCAGCAGCTCCACACCCACTGTCGAGGAAAAGAAGAGTCATTTCTAAAGCTGATAATCCACAACCTTCGGATACTCCGTCTTTGTCATAGTAAAGAGTTTCGGTATGAGAGTTCACCGGACACTTTATTAGGTACACCCTGTACCTAATGAAGTGGCATGTGATATGGTCTTCCTGTGTGTCAGAGATCAGCAGACCTTGATGTAATGAATGGTTATCTGTGCCAATGCTGTTTATAAATGACCTCAAACCAATCTCTGGACTCTGGCATCAACATCAAGGCTTTTTTTGCCTGCCAGACTGTCATTTGTTGGATAGGTGATCTTTTTTAAACCATTCTCTTTGACAAACCCAGAAAAACATAATTTTTTTTAAGTACAGAACAATCCAACTGGCACTGCATTTCTTCTTCATTGAGATGCTTGGTTGAAATTGCGCAAATACGTAAGTAATTAACTGTCTGAGCTCACAAGCCGATAAACAGGTCCTAAACCCAATAAAGTGGCCATTCAGTGTAGATTGATCCTACCATTGGGTTGTCTTCCCCCTGCCTCCGTTTGTACTTGGGGGTCCTGGAGGTGACTGGGGCTGTCTATGATGTCGTCTCCGGTTTGGCTCATGTCTTCATCAGGACTCCTGCTGTCCGCCTCCTCCATGGCCTCATCCTCCTGTTTGATCGTTAGTACTAGAACACAATATATAACAGAAGTCAGTTCATATACTACCATTCCATACAGTACAGAGGATACTGTACGGATTCCCCCGCAACCTGTTTCAAACTGTTAAGGTATTTAGCATTTTCAAACATCAGGAAGATATTCAGTTGTATATAGCTCAAAAACTAAGATCACTGAAGTTAATAAAGTAGCGTACAACTTTTGGGGGCGTTTGAACGCATATACTGTGATATAAAGTGAGATCTGTATTATGCATGCCAAAGCTTCAAGGCTATACACCTGAGTACAAAATTATTTCACACCACAGTCACTCAACGGTGGTGGTAAGGCGCCTCTGCAGCCAAAGCGGCCTGGGGGCAGACTGATCGCCATTCCAGCATCACAGTGACATGTTTTCTGAGATCAGACCATTACTACTATTACTACTACTGTTTAGGCTAGAACATTTAACTTGAGTGGTTCCCCTTGAAATGAAAGTCAACAGCTGTGTGCAATAGGAAGTCAGTTTTTGTCAATCTGTAGTTGCTGGTTTGAAACGACAGTAAACATATCAATCATTGTTCTTCACGTTCACAATACGGGCCATTTGTACAATCACAAGTTCATTGGAATTGAGGCATAATTGTTATTTTAAATTAACCCCGTGACCCCCCTCGTGAAGCGGGTCATGTCAGCCATATATAACACGCAGTTTAATTATTCACAATCGTTTAATTAATTCCATTTAGACACTACAGAAAATCTTTATTTCATCTGCGTATAAAAGATGATGATGGAGATGAACTCAAACGCATTGGTTTTAGGGCAAGGTTTATAGACAAGTGTAAAATAAAGACCATACAAGAAAAAAGAAAAAGTGCCACTTCAGATGATTCAAATCTCAACCCAATTAAACTATCTGGTATGAGATCGATAGAATTTTCAAGGATAGATAGAAGGAGTACTCAGAAGTGTGATCAAGTAATGTGAATGTACTGTTACTTCAGATTCATAATAATACTCAAATAGAAGTAGTCAGTAAAATGATTATTAAATCATTAAAAACATTGACTGTGGAGCACTGTGGTTTGTGACACCTTTCTGTAAGGATAAGCATTAACCTGAACTCGTTCGTCTGGTAAATCGGACCACACAGGCCAGCCTTCACGCCCAACGCATGCATCACCTGTTGCTGGTTCACCACTGTTCTTACCTTGGACACTTTTGATAGATACTGACCCCTGCAGACCGGGAACACCCCACAAGAGCTGCATTTTTATATGTTTATATGTTATTTGTATCAAACATATCAACTTAAGCTACTCAAGCACCTCTAACAAGTGCTTATGAGTGATATTCACTTCACCTGTTTGTGGTCATAATGCTATGTGTGATCAGTGCTTATGAAACTGTATAATATTATAATCAGTATATATATAAGTCAAAGGTAATTTGTTTAATGTACAGTATCTAGTTACTACAACTGTTTAAATAATACGCCCTGAGACGAAGCATTGTGTTGCCAAACTACATAAAAATCCCTGAAAACAATTACATTTGATTAATTCCCACAAGAAAACCTATCCTAAAATGACATACACTGACTTTGTTTAAACCATAAAAATATGTCATTAAATGTGCCCAGTAGCAGCGTCGGTGAAGCGGGCATGCCAGTAACTTAGCAACTCAACAGGTAGACGGTGTTAAAAAGACTTTTTCTGGTGACAAGAAGAAGAAAAAAAATCAAGTGATGTGTGAGAGCGCGGCAGAAGACAGGGAAGCCAAACAGGATGGTCTGGTTCAGGGCTGTCCTTGGGGAAGAAATAAGGGAGTGTCACAGGCCCTGAAGCTCCAAGCACCAAACTGACAATGGGACACTCACAGGATGACAGGGGTAAGGCTGTTTAATTGAGAATAATAAATGTGAATAAAAGTGTGTGTGTGTGCGTGTGTGTGTTTGTTTGTGTGTGAGTGTGTGTGTGGGTTAGAGTGTGTGTGTGTCTGTGTGTGAGTTTGTGGGAGTGGGGGTGTGTG